>VXBB01015267.1:62383-75652 GCA_013399915.1 Illadopsis cleaveri
TGAGGTTCAGAACTGCATCCCTGGGCAGCACAGAATCTGGAAAACATGAAAGCTAAACCTTGAGGCATGTCAACACCATGGTTAATGTACTGCTTCATTCTCCAAATTCTCTCACAACACCGTAAAGCCCAAGCACAGAGGAGAAGCAGCTGAGTTACTCCTGATGAGTATCACAACCTGCAACACATGAAGTATTGAAAAGCCAAAAATCTAGTGGAAATGAAAGAAAAAAAAAATCACCATTACTTCCATTTTAAAGGAATACTAGGAAAATTGCTTTATGCTAATTTTCATAACATTGAGATGTACAGACCATTCCTAAGATTGACTGGAGACCTCCCATAGAAGTCCAGCTGCCAATTTGAGAGGCTTCAAGTGTCATGAGATTAAGTTCTGGGCTCCACCTTCCCTAGAGTAGTCTGTTATTTAACTGATGGACTGCTTTAATCGTTTTGGCTGCCTAAAGCCTCTGCTGGAAGAAACAGTGAGTTAATATCACTGGAAAACAGGCCTGAAGAATTAACTGTAGCACAGATGAAGAGGGTTTTATTCCTTTAATTCTTGGTGGCCAGCCTTACAAATCCCTTATTATCCATTCATGGAAGTGTCATATTTAAAATGCAAATTCCTTCCCATTGTCCTTCCCCATCTCAATGCATTTCCTTTGAAGTATCCCAGGAGCTTTTGAGAGGCCACCCACAATGGAATCACTGTGATCAGCCAGCTTGCAAAAGAGTGCCCTGCACCAGCTCAGGTGAATTCAGCTGGGTCCTACTTAACAGTCCCAGCTTTCAAAAAGGCATCCAGACTTTGTTTAAGAGGAAGAAAAAAAAAAAAGGTAAAATAAAAGATAGCCCAGGTATTTTTACCAAGGCTTTTTGGCAAGGTTGCCTCTCCTGAGACACATCACAGCCCCGTGTCAGCCATCACATGGCAGTCAATAATATGAACAGATCTGGTTTCTCTTGCCCATGTTCTGTTGGTTTGGGACAAGCAGAGCTCTCCTACGACATCCATTGCAAAAAAGAGTGTCAAGGCTCAGCTGGCACGGAGTTCCTGTATCCATGTGGGGAATAGTCCATTGTCCTTGGTCCTTGCTACCATCCAGCCACAGTTACAAGTTTTTTCTAGGCAGGAATANTTAAATGATTAATTAAATAGTTCTCATGGGGTTCCTGTACTGTGCTCCTCCCTGAGGTTTCTCAGCACGGGCAGGGACATAGGAGACTTGTCTTGCTGGAAGGCTGGTGTTTGAGGGGGCAATAAATGAGATATGGCTCTGAATCCTGTAGGACATTAAAATGCTCACAGTAACCAGGCCAGGACTAATGAAAGATGCACAACTGATGCCTTGAGAAGGCTGACCTGAAACAGAGACCGTACAGAGCTAGAGAATAAAGCAGATATTTATTAAAAGGCCTCCAGGATTCACCTTGGGCAGGACAAGAGCCTGACCAGGGCTACACCCAAGGTGGACNATGAGATTAAGTTCTGGGCTCCACCTTCCCTAGAGTAGTCTGTTATTTAACTGATGGACTGCTTTAATCGTTTTGGCTGCCTAAAGCCTCTGCTGGAAGAAACAGTGAGTTAATATCACTGGAAAACAGGCCTGAAGAATTAACTGTAGCACAGATGAAGAGGGTTTTATTCCTTTAATTCTTGGTGGCCAGCCTTACAAATCCCTTATTATCCATTCATGGAAGTGTCATATTTAAAATGCAAATTCCTTCCCATTGTCCTTCCCCATCTCAATGCATTTCCTTTGAAGTATCCCAGGAGCTTTTGAGAGGCCACCCACAATGGAATCACTGTGATCAGCCAGCTTGCAAAAGAGTGCCCTGCACCAGCTCAGGTGAATTCAGCTGGGTCCTACTTAACAGTCCCAGCTTTCAAAAAGGCATCCAGACTTTGTTTAAGAGGAAGAAAAAAAAAAGGTAAAATAAAAGATAGCCCAGGTATTTTTACCAAGGCTTTTTGGCAAGGTTGCCTCTCCTGAGACACATCACAGCCCCGTGTCAGCCATCACATGGCAGTCAATAATATGAACAGATCTGGTTTCTCTTGCCCATGTTCTGTTGGTTTGGGACAAGCAGAGCTCTCCTATGACATCCATTGCAAAAAAGAGTGTCAAGGCTCAGCTGGCACGGAGTTCCTGTATCCATGTGGGGAATAGTCCATTGTCCTTGGTCCTTGCTACCATCCAGCCACAGTTACAAGTTTTTTCTAGGCAGGAATAACTGTCCCAGGCCAAAATTGTGAATAGAAATAGTTCTATGAATGGAAAAAGGCCACTCTGATCAGCAGGAGCTGTAGCTGCAGGAGGCTTGGGAAACATATTAGAGACAATTATTGTGTTTTCAGGTAAAGTCCAGGTTAGTGAACGCATTGTCTGATTCAACCTTCCAGGAGCAACATAAATACTGATAATAATGACCATAATAGCAAGGTAAATTACATTATCAGTAATGGCTAAATAGTTTAATAGTCTTCATCAAATGACTGAGTAGCTTATCCAGCAGTGAGACTTGCTGGCTCCTGTGTGCTAATGCAGCCAGTATTTAAAACTGGAACCAATGTACTTTTGAGTAAAGACTTCACTACTTGAGTGAAAAACCTATTTTTATCAGTATGACGTGGTTTTTGGGGAGAGTTCATGCACACTAAGCAACCCTTGAAACTTGTGGCCAGAAAGTGGTAGTTTAAAAATTTATCAAAGTTTATGTAATATTAATGGATTGCTCGTAGGAATAGTATTGAATTATCAATGTCATTTCCCACTATGAGTGCAGGAAGCTGTGGTGTTCTTAGTCAACAGCATTTCCCTGAACTGATAGATCAAAACTACAAATACACTGCTGGAAATTCATGAGTTGTGAATATATGTTGATTTTATGGAGTGGAGAAAATAAGGTCTCAGAGTGACCTTATTCTGGGCTTCAGGTACCTGAATGGAGCCTACAAGAAGGCTGGAGTGAGATTTTTGACAAGGGCCCGTAGTGACAGGACAAGGGTGGTGGTTTTAAACTGAGAGAGGACAGAGTTACATCAGATTTTAGGAAGAAAATCTTTACTCAGAGGGGGGTGAAGCCCTGGCACAGGTTGCCCAGAGAAGCTGTGGCTGCCCCATCCCTGGCAGTGGCCAAGGCCAGGTTGGAATAGGACTTGGAGAAACCTGGTCTAGTGGAATATGTCCCTACTCATAGCCAGGGGTGGAACTACGTGATCTTTGAACCTTCTAACCCAAATCATTCTATAATTCTATAATATGATTCTCTGAGTGGTAATGATCCACATCTATAAACAAACCATCCTGTTGTCTCCCTTACAATTGTCTTCCCCCTTGGTTTAAGACTCATCCCACACAGCTTGATGTCCTCTCATGGTTGAACACTTTGTGTTACTGCCCAGTCTAGAACTCCAGTACTGGCATCTTTCCTACTTTTTTTAACAAGGTCTGGATGCCCTTAAGAGAAATGTTAGTGCTTTCAGAAAAAAACCTGGCCCTACTACTTATGAAAAAGCTCTCAGGAAAGTTCTGTGGAAAATGCCCTGAAGGTGCTGGTGGACACCAAGATGAGCAGGGGCCAGCAGCAAGACCTTGCTGCAAAGACAGCAAACAGAATCCTCAGCTGCATTAGATGTATTTCCAGGTGGGGGAGGTGATCTTTACCTTTACTCAGCACTTCCAAGCCACACCTGTGATGCAGGTTAACACGTGGCCAGATTTTTATAAGCCACTTGTAAACGTATCAATCTCTGAGGGTCCAGCCCTTGCAGATTGGCTTAAAATAATTTCAGCGAGACTGCTCTTCAGAGGTGTTTTGTAAAGTAAAAGGTTTGAAAAGTAAAACGTTAAAGAAAACAAAAGAAAAGCCACTCACAGGTGTCCAAGAAAACCTCTGATACCCTGCTAGAAACACTCCAAAAAGCCTCTCCTTCCTTTGTGCTCCTTCCTAAATACTGAATGTTTTAGGAGGGACAATCTGGCCTGCTGCTAATAGGGAGAGGTACAGGATTTGAAGAACAGTGACAAGGGCCAATAGGTGCTTATCTCTTGGCCTTGAGCCAATNTGTGATTCTGTGATTCCTGGTTCTGATAATCAGAGAAAACTGGGAACATTGTTGCCAGGACAAACCAAACATCCTCAAACAATGGTGTGGTCGAGTTTGCAGCTTCTCACAAATTTCATTAGCAACTTGGTAGCGAGTGACAGAAACTTCCTTTACAAAATTCCCTTAGCTCTGTTTGGATTTTGTGCTTTTGTTTTTGACTCCATGGATATCTGGGAGACCTACTGCTGCTTTTATATGTGATTTGTGGATTTATTAACTGGATTTGGGAGTTAATTGTGTTGGGATGGTCCTGCCTGCCAACAGGAAACCAGGACAGCATTTTCAATGCCCTTCACTCCGCATAATCTAAATAAATTCATGAATGCACAAAAATTATTCTACCTTGTTCCTTTTGCCCAGCAGAATGTGTTGGCTCAAAGAGCTCAAATTTGCTGTAATCGTCTTTTCCTCTCCAGTAATTCCATAGGAGTCAGCCATCTCCTTCAGAGAACTGCACAACTGCCACCAAAACTAATTATTTCAGATTTTGTATCTTTTTATGAACTTTTTGGCATATTTTTAGTAGGCTGAAAGAGTAATCAGTAACTTATGAGTGAGAAAATCACAGGAGCACAAATATTGGGAGGACACACTCCTTAATGATATATCTGCTGAAGTCAGGACTGCTTTGAAATTCAGTCATTAATTCTTAGTAGTTTAAGAAATTAATCTCTTAAACAGATTTATCAGAGAAACAGGATTTTGGGACTCAAAAATAAAACTGTAAAAGAACAAAATTTAGATTTTGAAAGGGCGAGAACAGAGTCTTTTTTGTGTTACTATAATGTCCAAAATGTTCCTCTTTTTTTTTTTTTTTTTTAAACAAAGAAACAGTGAAAACGATGTAAACTTAAATATCCTTATAATCCTACTACATACTGTGTTGTTCTTAAAAATGCATTTCCAGATAAGGTATTTTTACTGTACTAGATGTTCCATTACTTAAAAGTTATCTTTACACAACCCTGTTCTGAAAAGGCATCAGAGGTGAAAAAAGAGAACATCTGTTACATTACACCCTAAAATAAAAAGTTGTTTTTACTGTTTATTTAGTTCAGTTTTACAGGAACAAACCAAAGAGGGCTGAGCCGTTTCTGTTAAGACATAATTCCTTGCTCCTGCCTGGTGAAGCATTTAACATTTGTCTTCATGTATTGTCTAGTCTTTTTGTTTTATCCTTGCTATTCTGCCAGAGCAGTCAGCACAGGACTTCCTTCTCCTGTGGAAAAAGCTATGGATTTTGGTCTTAGAACATTAAAGATTAACTTTGATTACATTTCTACCAAGATTTTAGATTTTTTTTTCTTTTTGTGTGACTAGGAAAACTCAGCTTTACCTATTCATTAGGAATTTCATCAATGTTTCTAGAATTCTTGTGAAAAAGAACACCAGTTTCTTGTCACTTCAGGTTTAGTAAGATCTTAATGCTGTTTTTCGAATGTAAGAAAACAGATTTATGCTTTGTTAATGTCTTCTCTCCTGCTTCTGGGATCTCAAACAAGTATTTGTTTGCATGGTGGTCACCTGCATATTCTGGAGTAGTTACAGCTGTGGAACACATGCATTCTGTAGGGCATTTTATCTTCCCTACTTTTAGGAAATACATGTGGAACTCTCCCATTTCACAAAAAGACATCAGATTCCACTGGAACAGGGAGAGACAACAAGTTTTTACTCTCTGCCAATCCCACTTAACTCTTTTTTTCATTATTAAGGGAGATAACTTAAAATAAAGAAAATAAAAATCATAGAATCATATAATGGTTTGGGTTGGAAGGAACTCCAAAATCATCTCATGCCAGCCCCCTGCCATGGACAGGGTCACCTTCCACTACCCCAGGTTGCTCCAAGTCCCATCCAACTTTGAAATTTCCAGGGATGGGGCAGCCACAGCTTTACTGAGCAACCTGTGCCGGGGCCTCACCACCCTCACAAGGAAGAATTTCTTCCTAATATCTAATCTAAATCTCTTGTCTTTTTGTGTAAAATATTTTTAAAATATTCCTCCTCTTTAAAATTTTATAAGAACTTCAAGATTAATAGTAATTTAGCCTTTTTGTTTGCCATTCCTGCTCACAAGAGCAGTTGCTTCTTCAGTACTACAGTGAGTGTAACATCATGCTGCAGTGAGATCCAAAGATAGCACATCTCCAGTGGAAACAGAGAGGGAAATCACTCCTACAAAATGAACTGACATTTCTATATGTCAGTTGGAAGTTTTGTTTTTCAATACAGACCAGATCATGCCTGGGAAATGACAATCCTCCTATTCTTTCTGAATCACCTATCATTACTAATAGTACACCCTGTCACAGATACTCAGGCAAAATATATAGTGCACTATATAGAAGGCAAAGTGGAACCCATCTCTTTTTCCTCACAGTGATGGTTCGGAGAAAGAAAGCTTATTTCCACCAGCTAAGTGCAGAGACACTCAGAGAAATGATGGCACTTCTTTCCTCATCCAGGGACTTGGCTGACCAGAGGGTGAGGCATTGATGTGGGATGTTCGTGAGGCCTTTTTCAATTAATTCATTTCCAGCTGGGACACACAAACAATTATGTGGCAATGACAGGATTTCCCTCTGGAATGCAACACATACTCATGGCTAAGAAATCTGATCTCAAACTGGGAAGATGGAGCAGAGGGAAAAGCAGTTACTGCTTAGTGAATCACAGACTCACGGAATCATTAGGGCTGTAAAATACCTCCAACATGATCAAGTCCAATTGTCAACCAAATACCACCATGCCCGCTAAACTGTATCACAAAGTTCCTCATCTGATGTTTTTTTGAACACTTCCAGGGGTGGTGGCTCCACCACTTCCCTGAACAGTCTGTTCCATGTCTGACCACGTAATTCTTCCTAATAGCAACCTCATCTGGCACAACTTGAGGCCACTTCCCCTTGTCCTGTCACTTCTAAGCTGGGAGAAGAGACCAACCCCTACCTTGCTGCAGCCTCCTTTCAGGGAGTTGTAGAGAGTGGAAAAGTCCCTTCTGAGCCTTCTTTTCTCCAGGCTCAGGCCCTGCAAAGCTCATTAAACTGTTCCTCTTCAGACTGAGGAGAGAGACCATGAAATTCAGTGCTTCAGACCCTTCCCCAGCTCTGTTCCCTTCTCTGGATGCACTCCAGATCCTCAATGTCTCACTTATGAGGGGCCCCAAACTGACCCAAGAATTTGAGGTGTGGCCTCCCCAGTGCCCAGCACAGAGGGACAATCACAGCCCTGGTCCTGCTGGCCACACCATTGCTGACACAGAAGGTCAGGAGGTCACCTGAGCACACACCAGCTCACACTTGGCCACTGTCAGCATCCCCAGGGCCTCTCCTGCTGGGCAGCTTTCCTGCCACTCTGTCCCCAGCCTTGTTGGAACCCTGGCTTTCTGTGCTGACAGGTCTTGATCCTCAAGAAAACACTACCTTTGACATGACGCCTTGGAAGAGGCTTCCAAAACCGGCTGATACCACTGGGGTTATGGGTGTGTAGATTGAATAGAAGTGTGTAATATCACAGGGTGGAAAACTTAGAGTTTAATGTTTTAGTATATGGTAATATATATAAAGCAAGATGGAGGTTTTAGGGTGTAGCTGAGTTCTTCTTCTTTCACCTTCTTCATGGGTTTGGGTGGTATCTTGTAACTGGGTAAAAAAATCGGCATTGTGGATCACTGGTGGTTGGTTATTGGGTTAAAAGTAAAAATAATTTAGGTGTCATTTCATAATTGGACAGTTTGTTCGTAAAAGACCTTGTAGAGAGATAGAGACGGAGCCATTTTCTACTTTGTTGGCAAGAACTCACAACTTGTGAGACTGTAACATAGATAAGAATTAATAAACATCTGAGTCTGAACATGAAATCTGTCTGTCAAGCATTTAATCCCAGCTCTAACAGAAGAAAAGAAGATAAGGAAACCTACACAGACTGGAGCACTGCAGGGCCTTGTTGTGACAACAAAGAGACCTTGTCTTACAAAAGTTGTCTAATGAGGTTGTACTGATCAGCTGAGCTCTAGAGAAACCCCAGTCAGCTCAGCTTGGCGAAGACTATATTTCGTTCCTGGGCTGGTGCACTTGATCCTATTCAGAGGTAGTGTAGGTCACTTACAGTGGTTTTCCCAATTTACTGTGTGTTCCCCTTCAGCACTTCCACGTTCCTGTGTGCAGTGAGATGTGACAGAGCCCACAAAGGGCTTGTGTTGCTTCTTTTTGCAAAAGGGAGTCTGAGAGCGGATGCAGCTACTCGCTATAAATCCATCACTAAGATTCAGCTAAGAAAGATTTGCAGATTCTGTTGTTAAAGCTGTGAATAAATCAATGCATTGTCCCAAATGAAAGTTCTCTTTTGTATATAATTTTTCCTCCTTTCCCTTTCATGTGCTGGATACAGATCAGTAGAGACTTTAAAAAACTGTATTCAGACTGCCATTATTTGGGAGGGGGGTTTTTTTGTTTCTTTTCAGTCCTGTTTCAAAAATGCTGAATGAGACTAAAAAACCATCTTGTAGTGGGCAGTGAGACACACACAGATTAGGAAGAATTAAATCTCTAAATATCAAAGGGAGAGAAAGGAAGAGTCTGTCCTGCAATCTTGACTGAGCATCCCATTATTCCCTGACTCTAATGCTGAGGAAACAGAGATTAGAAAATCTGCTACACAGCTGAGTGCAGACTGCAGCTTGGAGATAAGTGAGCCAGAATATCTACTCAGGGCTCATTTGTTCAACTTCACTCATCCAGAACCTTTCTGATGGGGAAACACAGACCTCAATACAAAATTCAGAGCTTGTTCAGCTCTGCTGTCACTTCCTGAACCACTGTCACTGTCACTTCCCAAACCACTGTCACTGTCACTTCCCAAGCCATTCCCACAGTGAAGATCTATCCTCTGCCCTGCTGAAGGCTCCCGGGGATGGTTTCTTAGGTTCAAGCCCTCAGCTGGGTTCACACCAGGGATTTACTCAGTGGTGCCTTGTAGTAATACACCCCATACACCCAGCAAGTGCTCCCAAATAGGGAAAGAGTTTCAGTTTACCTTTAGACATTTTAGGAAGTTTAACTAGAAAGTTCTGTGTTTTTTCTCTTATGTAACTGGCTCTCTTATGTTCCTGTGCCAGCACAGGAGCATGGGTTGGGCTCTGAGAGTGTAACTCAAAGCCTGTTGTTAGTTTCATTGGCAGCAGGCCAAATTGTCTGTCCTAAAACATTCAGTATTTAGGAAGGAGCACAAAAGAAGTAAAAGGCTTTTTGGAGCGTTTCTATCGCGGTGTCAGAGGTTTTCTCAGACACCTGTGTGTAGCTTTTCTTTTATTTTCTCTAACATTTGTTATTTTGTTATTTTTCTTTATTAAACCTTTTGCTTTACAAAATGCCTCTAAAGAGCAGTCTCACTAATTAATTTTAGCCACTTCTCTGCAAAGGCTGGACCCTCAGAGATTGATACATTTGCACGTGGTTCATTACACTCTGACCACGTGTTAAACATGTATCAGTGCCTCAAATTAGATGAGGGTTTTTTGTCCTTTGCTGCTGTTGGTCGGGAAGCCTGGAGAAGAATGGGTGGAAGAGTGTGGGTTTATATTCAAGACAGAGTCTCCTTCCTTCTGAATCAACATGAAATGAATATTCTCAGGAAAAACACGCGCTGCAGATTCAGTTGTCAAACTATTGGTCATTAAGAGATTCCAGCAGATTTCCCAGTGGTCAAATTTGAGGACAGATCATTCTAGTCTATTTCTAGGTTTTTTTTGGTTTTTTTTGGTTTTTTTAGAACTTACAAAAATTTTCATTTAACTTCTGTGATATGATCCAGTCCTCCAAGTGACAGAAAATCTACAGATAAGTCAAATCTGGCCTGATAAATTGGAGAGTAAACAGTAAATTTTACTTATAGAAAAGTATAAAAAAATATCTGATACACTGTCTTATATGGGGAGACAACTGAAGATGAAATTAAAGGAAAAAAATATCACACAGATTGTGTAATATTATCCTTTATTCCTCTATTCCACTGGAAAGGGAGGGTTTTTTTAGCAATCAGGATAATGGCATTCTCAATAGAGTTTGACAGTGATGATTAATTGATAGCCTTGGGTTTTAAAACACTGAGAAAATACCTCAAGCCCTGAAGTACCAAATCCTTTCCCATCCAGGTCTGGTTTAAAAATTGCTCTGGAGGTGCTTTGCAATTGAGATGATTTTGGCACAGAAGTGAGTAATTCATTTGGAAGAGTAAGATAAGAGGTAACTTAATGTACTGTTTTGGTACTTTTCGTTGTCTTCCTGGGTATTTTTATGTTTTCTGGCATAAGAAGGTGAGGATTGCTGGGTAATACCTTCAACACACTGGTTTCAAGGGTGATAAGAGACAAGGAAAAACAATTTAAGAGTTAGTGTAAAAGTGAAACAGCAATCAACCATCAAGAAAGCAAAACCCTTGTGTTTCAAGGATGATTAAAAAAAATGTTTCTAGCCCTTAGGAAATGCAATTTGCTAATAGACTGTAGTGTAACGATTAAGGGGAAACGATTGTAATTGTAAATTACCCTGTGCCACGTGGAAGGCACTAATACACTTAAAATACAATAGTGCATACATCTATGACTGGTAATGAAGGTGATAATCACCTTATATTCACAAAGGAAATGATGTAATAAATCCTATATAATGCAGTTTACAGGTTACCTTGGCAAGGGCACTTGAATCGACAAGCAGAGAACAGGCCCTCCACGAGCTGCAGTATATATTATAATTAGGGGCATAAAATTCTAATGAAATGTTGTCCTAAGTGATATTGATTTCAATTTGGCAGACTAGGAGCTCGGTGATGTCATGATATTCAGATTGGTTGGTTCACCAAGGAATTCAAGGTACACCCACACCACCCTTGATGGGGCCCTTCCCAGCTTTTCCCTCAGTAAAACTTGTTTTCTGACTCCAAGATAAAAAGGAGAGAAAAGATCCTGCAAACACTATTGCAGCAGAAGCCATTTTTTTCAGCTTTAATTAACATAAGTTTAACATTCCATGCAAAAAGATGGGGCTGCAGAGCATACAAACTGAACAGACCCTCCCCAAAGTGTTCTTAATATCACATCAGTCTCACTTAGTGTGGGGGGCTGGAGATGTTTGCAAGGAGAGTTTCATCATAAAGTGGCCCTGTAAGGCAAGGGAGGGATCCACACGGTGTGGGAAATTGTGGAAGTGAATCAAGGGCAGCTTTCTGGGATCAGGATGGAATTCTGGATTAAAAAAAAGGGCAGGACAGACTGCAGCAGTGGTGGGAGATGGACAGAGGTGCCAAAAGGAGCAGCACAATATCAAATATAGACTTATTTTTTAATAATAAAAATATATGTAAAAGTGGAAAAAATAATAAGGAAAATAGCAAGGAAAGACTGGAGGAGTTAGAACTCCTCTTCCTGGAGAAGGGAAGGCTCTTTATGGTACTCCAGAATTCAAAAGGTGCCTACAGAAGACAGAGGCTCTCTCATCACAAGGAGACACATAGACAAGACAAGTTGGACCAGGCAAGGTTTCATCTTGAGAGAAGAAACAAATTGTTTACAGTGAGACCAAACAATCATTGGGACAACCTCCCAAGGGACATGGCAGAGTCCCTGTCCCTGGAAGCTCTCAGTCTGTGGCTGCACAGAGTCCTAAATGGTCTCACCAAGGTTTCCTTTCCCAGAAAGGTTTGGACGAGATGATGCATTGAGGTTTTCTTACTTGGGCTGTTCTGTGATCCAGTGAGTCCAATGACAAATGAAAATTATTTCTAGTTGTTTGATTTACACCTGTAACAAAAATATTGGTTTTGAGGCATTATAATTACTACAGACTTCCAAATAATTCCATATGAATTACTTTTATACCAAGCTTTTGTCTGAGTATTTTGTTTGAGTATTGCCCATACCAAGATAAAAACCATATGATATTCACATTTTCAAATAGCAACTGAACACAACTGCAAACACAACAAACTCTGAAAATCCATTGTGCACTTTTTCATTTCCACAAGAGTCCAATAGATCTAATAAATTTTATTAAAACAGCAGAGAGCTGGAGGTGAAGGTAATTATCATATGTTTGTTGTCAAAGAGAGTTCAGAAGTCCTATTCAAGTTTTTATTTTTCCTTATGCATGCCTTACACTGGTTCATGTTATGGCAAGAATTTTTGCCCTCTTCAGAAAGCCTGAGCCCAGTTCCTCTGAAATTGATGGTTGTTTCTGGAAATGAAGATTACCTTTATTTTCAATCAGGGAAAATGTCTTACATAGGAAACAGCAAGATACATTGGTGTCTTTTTAACCAGGCCCACAAACTAGCCAGATTTTGAACAACCAGGAAGAAAACAATATATATTTTTTGCACCCTTTATTTATAGCACTGTACCTTCAGTACAGTTATTTTCCTTTAGTAGGAAAATAACAGCCCTGTACTCATGAAAACTCAAATCAAAACATTTTGGAAGTGAAATAAGGTTTTTTGGGAATGAAGGAATACAGATCTTAGTTCTCAGTGACTTCCCTTTCAAATGATTAGTCCTACATTGATTGCCATTGTGACCTATTGAAATTCTTGTTATTCTACCACTGACAGCACTGAGGCAAAGGGAATATCTCACTGACCCAGTCAGTCCCCATAACTCAGCTTGTGAGACTTCCAGAGGGGCTCCTGCCCAGCAGGCAAATAAACTCAGCTTGATGTTATAAAACCCGTCAGATGTTTTAGGGCAAGGTTGGGATGAGCAAAACAATGTATTTTTCAGACAGCTGGGTGTGCAGTGTAAGCAGAATGGACTGCAGAACTGGAGATCATATCCTTGGAGATTTACTGGAAATGCATCCCTGCCTGTTTATCTGGTTTTATATCAGCACAAGTTTGCAATTCCATATGCTATTCGTTATCTGGGGTTTTGTCACAGGCTCTGCTTCGCTCTGATTCTGTCTGTGTCTGTTCTCCTTTTTTGTGAGTCTCTCTCAGCCTGGCTGGTGTAATTTCAGTGTTACAAACTTTAAATGACAATCCAGCAGGATAATGTCTCAAAGGAATCTTCAGCACTGCTGGGTAAGTGAAGCACAGAAAATTAAAAAAAAAAAAAAAAAAAAAAAAAAAAAAAAAAAAAGTTTTTTTTTAAAAAACTGAGACGGG
>VXBB01015268.1:1480-28980 GCA_013399915.1 Illadopsis cleaveri
AGCGGGCGGCGCGGTCCGATCCGATCCGGTCCGGCCCGCGGGGGAACGCGGCTGTCCCGGGCCGGGCCGGGCTCTGCCCCGGGCTGCCCCACTCCGCTCGCAGCCGCTCCCAGGGTTTTGTGCCAGCTCTGGGGGAGAAGCTCCCCGAGTAAACCAGAGCAGCTCGGCTCTACTCCCGGGGAAATGCAAAACTGATGTAATAAACCACTGGTAAATACAGCACATTTTTAATAATAACTGGGGTGGATCTGACCTAACTATAAAATGTAGGTAGCTTATTAAGTATTACATATGGCAGGACTAGATGAAACCATTCCCAATGATTTTTTTTCCCTATATCACCCTCTCTAATCCTATTACGACAAAAACATTTTTATTTCAAAACTCAGCCCTCCTCCAGCTACAGAAACCAGGACAAACTATTTCTTCTCCTCCTTCCGCCCATCTCCGGCATCGCCCGCACGCCAGGGGTCTCGGCGATTCCATTTCCAATGCTTTCGGCAGGAGAGCTGAGCCCACACGGAAATCATGGGACAACGCGAGTTCGCTTGAATGGAAAACAAAAAACCAACGGAGTGGGGCCCGGCGCAGCCTAGATCTGGCCTAAGAAAATGGAAAAAAGTTTAATTTTTTTTTTTCAAAACATCTTTTTTTTTCTTCCTCCCCAGTCTCATGTCGGCATTTTAAGAATATAAGAAAGCCGCGCTGCGATTTCGCTGCCGCCGCGGGAAGGCCGCTCACTGGAGAACGCACTTCTCTTCCTTCTTGGCCATCTTGCCTTTGTTTTGCTCAAGGGTCCTCTCCAAATGCTCGTCCTCTTCCTCGGCCCTGCGGAGAGAGGCGCGGTGAGGGGATGGGCGCCGGCCCCGCTCGGCTCCGCGGCCGCGCCGAGTTCCCCCACGGCCCCGGCGCCCGCGGACTTGGACCAAACTTTCCGTGGGGACCGTGGCGGCTCGGCGGGGACCTCCTCCCCTCCCTCTGCCCGACTCACTGCTTCTCCTGGGCGTCCAGGTCCCTGACCAGCGCGTCCCGTTTGTTAACGAGAATAACGAGTTCGTCCAGCAAGAGCTGCTCTCGCCTCTTCTGCGCCTCGGTCTTCTGCCAGTCTGCGGGAGAAGCACAACAAGAGCAGCGGTGAGAGGGGCGGCCGGTACCGCCAACCCGGCCCGAACCCGCCCGGTACAGCCCGGAACAGTGCGGTACAGCCCGGTACAGTCTGGTACGGCCCAATCCAGCCTGGCACAGCCCAGCACGGACCAACCCAGCCTGGCAGAGCCCGGCCCGGCCCGATACAGCCCAACGCAGCCTGGCACAGCCCGGCCCGGCCCGGTACAGCCCAATCCAGCCTGGCACAGCCCGGCCCGGTACAGCCCAATCCAGCCTGGCACAGCCCGGCCCGGCCCCGGCCTCTCTCCCCTGCAGCCCAGCGGCTTTTCGCCCACCATGGCTTGGGGGAACTCAGAAGGGATTTTGGGGTGGTTTGGGTAGAGATTTCCTTCCTTTCCTTTCCATTTTTTTTCTTTTCTCTTTTTAGCGTAAAATTAGTTTTGTTTTTTCCCCACGCCTGTGCCTGGCCGCCGCCGGGTTTGCCCTCCCGGAGGAATGCCCGCTCCCCGCAGCCCGGCTCCTCTCAGCGGCCGGAGGAATCTCACACAGCGCACCATATGCCGCGCAGTTAACTTTAAAGGCAGGTAGCGCTTAATTAGCATTTCCCACTTTGAAGTAAAAAATACACTTGCTACAGAATATCGCGGCGGCCTCTCCAGCCCCGGAGCTGGCAGGCAGAGGCGGGCGGGCAGGCTCGGTATTCCCAAAGGGATTCATCCCTGTGGCCCGGCCCGGCGGAGCCCCCCGGGGCCGCCCGCAGCCTCGGGCTCTCCAGCCAGACCGTGAGGGCTTGTCGCTGTCAGTCAAGCCCCAGCCTTCCCCGCCTCCCTCATTAAGAAGGTAAACAATGAAAAGCAGGAGCAGTAGATGATGAGGGAGATAGCAGGACAATTGAGGAGCGAGAGGGAAAGAGGACACCGGCTCCAAAAAAAAACCAAAACCAAAAAAACCCAAGCACCGGGAGAAGCCATCGGTGTCCTCGTCCTCCCCGGCCGCGCTTCCCGAAGGCCACGGGGAGAGAGGGTGCAGCGCTTTTGGCTTTCTCCCCCACCCACCCGCGCTCTCCATTGCCCTGGGCGATCATGTTAAAACTCACATGGCTGGTGCTTATTCAGATAAGCCGAACAATGCTCCCCACCGGTTACCATGTGAATCTTCACAAACCCCGCAAGAATGCGGTGGTTCAAATCCCCCTGACCCCCCTCCAAAGCCAAATTTATTCAAGACAGCAAACTGCTCAGAAGCTTTATGAAAGCAAGTGGTGCTAGAGGGAATTCAGCCTTGTATTTACAAATTAAAAATTAGATGCATCATCATGCAATGAAGGTTTGGAAGAGCGGCAGAAAGGCAGGAATGTGTAACCGCTTTTATCGCGCCCTCCTCGCCGTCTGCCCGGGCACACGGGCCCACGAGCGAGCCGAAAGGAAAAGCAGCAGGCAGGAAAACCCGGGGCACACGCATAAAAAACCCAAAAACCCAGGGCACACGCAGGAAAAACCCAGGGCACACGCAGGAAAACCCACGGCACACGTGTGAGCAGCGAGCACACACGGCCGCGTCCCGCAGGCAGAGCCGGAGCGGTGGCACCGGAGCCCTGCCTGACAGGGCACTGCCCAAACTTTTTATTCTTCTCACTTGTCTCCTTCTTTTCTCCTTCTTTCCTTTCTCATTTCATTTTTTTTTTTAATGTGTCCTTTCTCCTTCACCGCTGCTAAGAAAATAATTTTTCATGTGTACACCGATTAGAAGTGGAGTTAGCAGCCAAAATCACTGGTAATCCAAGGCACTTTTTCCTGCCACAGAGCTGCTTTGATTTGGGTAGCAGCCTTTTAGGTGCTGCTTCTTGGAGCAGTCTCTCGATTTTCACTGCTGCTTCCCCTCCTGCTTCGTTTTGGGCAGAGCTCCTTCACTTCAACCCTTTCAAACCCACGCTGTCCTGCCACTCTGCCAGCCAGAGCTTCCCCAAACCGGAGCGTTTTGCCCCTAAAAAATAAAGCCCCTCACAGGCAATGTGATCTCAGCATGACAACAGCGCCCTGAAAAGGGCCACGGCAGCAAGCCAGACAGAGAAGGGGAGAGAAAGACACACGGCAGAGGATTTCAGGGGTGTTTGCTTCCCCCCAGACATGGTCCCCAACTTTCAGGTGAACTTTTCCCCCGGCTTCATCTGGGAATTGTGCTGGGACTCAGCACATCTGGGAACATGAAGCTCTGGATGAAAAGGGATTTGAAATCCATCGTCCCTACCTAGACTTAATACAATTTTTTGCAATTTTGATGGTTTTCACTTGTGATTTTAAAGCTTTTGTTTGTTTGTTCAGCCCCTGTTCCCCAGTTACAGCAGCAACTTTAGTTTTTGAAAGAGCAAACGTCAGAATATTTCAGTATATGTTTTGCTCAGTCCCTCACTGTTTTTCTCTGTTAAGTCCCTTCCTAAGTGCTACAGGTTTTGTTGCTTCATCTTATAGCCCTGTGAAGTAAATAATGTCCTATTAGGATTTCATGGAACGAAACTGTGTATTTGTTTTGGTTTTTGTTGGTTTGTTTTTTCTGCATTTGCTTATTATTAATGTTTGAAACATGCCATGGGAAAACCTGCTGGCGGAAATATTCCCTTGCAATTTTACTTCCATTTCTAGAAAAGGAGTCTGCCCTTCCTCCCCCCAAAATAAATAAAGAGTCAAGCAGCAATTGGTTAAAAGGGCAACTGACTCTAACTATTTAAATGACATTTTATAGGTGACTAGCTTGCAATTTTGTTTTATCCAACAAAATACTGCTGGGCAGCAGTTCGGGGAAGCATCCCTATGTTTAAAAAAGCAACTGTGTTCAAGTTTGATTCCTACCTGTTGTGCCTTTTAAGCCAGGATTACCTATAACACCTGTCACATATAGTTACCCAGGCTGACTGCAGCTCTGGGAAGCTACAATATGGGTTGTGATTAATTTGAAGATTTCAGAATAATACTGTTATAAAAGCTACACTCTGGACAAAAATAGGATTAAGCTCTGAGGCTGTATATGAGCTAAAAGTGTTGAAAGCTAAAGCCCCCGTGCCACCACCCGCGACAGGCAATTTAAAACGACAGAGTTTGCTAAATTCACATTGAAGTAGAAATGTTTTCAATTATTCATCTTCATTGACTTCATATTGTCTTTTTTCCCCCCCTCCCACTGCTTAAACTGATAATTACTTTGAGCAAACAGACGTCCAGCTCCCACAGAAATGCTTTCATAGAAATGGTCGAAAGTTCTCGTAGTCAAACCTTCAACCTTGCCACTATAATAAATAAGCCTGGCACTTTGATGAAAATTAACACTAGTTTTGTAAAGAGCACATTGGGGGATTGCAGTCAGGTCTTATCTTTAGTTCCAGTCAACTAGCAATCCTGAAAGAGTTTGCATCATCATCAGAGCAGGCCATTTGATAGGATTCTGCTGCTGAACCTAATCAATCTATGGAATACTGTGGCTGCGCGGTGTAACAAAGCTAAAATAGATTTACAAATGGGGTTTTAGAGGATAAGCTCCTCCACAGGATTACATATTGATTTTAAATATAAAAAGCTTATCATATAAACCATAACTACAAAAATAGTGAACCTATGCATAAATCCTTTTAGAAGAGCACCCACTTCAAACTATAAGCCAAGAATAAATCAAGATGTACAAAATCCGAAAGAAGATCCATTTCTTGGGCAGAAAATGAACACACCACCCCAAGGTGTGCAAAAAATGAACTTATCTTTTCTAAGGAGGCATTAAAACTCGACTGAAAAAAAAATAAATAAATAAAAGAAAGGAGTGAGAGGAAAGGTAGCTGAGAGTGAGGCATCCCGGCAGTCGGCTGCAGCTGCAGGAAAAGCCAGGCTCTGAAACACAGCACCTCGTGTACAGCTGCCTCCAGACAGCCAGGCAGGACGCCCGGGGAGGTGCAGAGGTGAAAACGGAGCCCGTTTACCTGCGTTTTCTTTGGCCTGTTAGTGAGGGCTTTCCGGCCTTTCTCGGTCGGAAGGGTCCAAGAGGAACACACTTTCTAGCTGGAAGCAGGCAGCGCGTTAACTCTCCCTTTCTTATCTCTACGGCTCCGTGGGGGGAAGGCGGGCGGGGGTGGGGGGGCGAGCGTGCCTTTTTTTGTTTTTTTACCACCCTGGGTCATTCATGTGGCTCCTCGTGAAGTGCCGTAACCCTCCAAGAGGCCATTCAGCCGCCGGTGCCTGCGGATGAGCGGCCGGGAAGGAGCCGCTGTCTCCACATCACTGAACATCCTAACGGGGCAGCACCTCCAGCGCTGCCCGCACGCTGCACGGCACAACCGCCTTTATCTGCCATCAGCAGGCAGCTCCTCCACCTTCTGCAAAGCTCTTTTCTCTCTCCTTTTATTTTTTTTTTTTTTCTTCTCCCTGTCATCAACCAGCGAAGTAAATTGGTTGACAGATTTTTTTTATTATTATTTTTTTTTTTAAACGGCATAGTCACGCGTGGAAGAGTTAAGAGCGATTTACCAAAACAGTCATTACCACCTTTCAAAGAGTTTTAAAAAAAGTTCCAGTTTGGGTTGGTGTGTTCTGCCTTTCTTTTAGACAAACAAACCGCTCCCATCCTGTTACATATATATATATATACATACATACACACACACATATATATATGGTTTTTTTCCTGCCCATATTATTCGGTTTTGGAACTGGTAAAAGTGAGGTCTGTCTTTTCAACTCTTTCAGGGAGCCCAAACACTCATTAACAATCGGCTNTGTGTGTATTTTTTTTTCCTGCCCGTATTATTCGGTTTTGGAACTGGTAAAAGTGAGGTCTGTCTTTTCAACTCTTTCAGGGAGCCCAAACACTCATTAACAATCGGCTAAATGGCCTCGGAGCCGACAGCGCTGGGCTGTCCCCGCTTCTTCAGAGAAATCCCATTGGAAATGGTGTGGTTTTAGCAGTGCTTCCCAAAAAAATGCATCTTTGCATCTTCTCAGCACAGGAAACACCGATGCACCCACCGAGAGGTGAGATGTCACAAATGTGTATTTTGAGTTTTCACAGGTGTTTTCCTGGAAGAGTTTCTCCTTTAATATGTTTGTTGGGTAAAAGCAGATAACTGCTGAAAGTTCTAGAAGACCAAGAACCTTATTGAGAACTAAAATGCTAAATGAGGACTTTGTTGCATAAATTTAAAAAATCCCCCAAAATAGCCAAAATTCTTCAGCACTTGTTTGTTTCCTAAACCTCTGTTTACCACATCACCAGTAGCATATTAAAAAAAAGAAAAAAAAAGGAAAAAAAAAAACGAGAGAGAGGAAAAAAAGATGATTTCCTAGAGTATGGGCATCCCTGTCTGAACTTACAAAAAGAAATTAAAAAATACATTTTTGTTCTAGACAATGTGTAAATGGCACAAGCTGCTAGACATTCAAAGGTTGCTGCTAGGACATTCCAAAGCAGTATATATATATATATATATGAGGCAATTAAAAGTTTAGATTTAAATCCAGGACTTCCTAGCTCCTCTCTAGTTTTAGATTATTTTACGTTTTAAATATTTTATCAGTATGATTCCAAATTAATCTGGCTCGTCTCTGCAGAAAGCAATGTATATATTTATGACTCAGGATTATCCAAGAATATAGTGAAGACAATCTTATGCAAAAAATATAACTGCAGATGGAGAGATATGAAAAAGCTACCTGAAACCTGCTGCTTTTTTCCAACAAACTTATGCTCCCAGTGAAGTCTCCAAACTAATTAGAATTGATTTATTATGGATCAGGTACCTTATCAGGTGAAGAAAGAAATTACCATGGACAGTCAAAGGGTTGAGAGGTCAATACAGAATAGCAAAATCAATTTGCATTGATTAGACAAAAGGTCCATTTTACAGAGCCCAAAGGATTAACTTTAAAGCAAACATCTTTGAACTGTAAGGCAGCATTTGTGACTGAGAGGTATAAGTGGTGCAGCATTAGAAAACACTTAAGATATTTGAATAAGAAAATAATGCAAGCAATGGTTTAAGCTATCTGGATGTTTATTTTTTTATTATGAATCATCCCAAGGATTATTGTACAATTCACTGGAAAGCCCTATGGAAAGGGTGCAATTGTTTCATTTATCCCGTGTCAATCCATTCAGGTGAGGTGACTAAACTGGGAAGGGAGAAACTCCGTGCAAAGGATCGCTCTAATCCTGCTGCTGCTGCTCCTGATGAAATATTTACTTGACAAACCTAGAGTTTTACCACCAAAACCAGTAAGACCTTTTTTTTTTTCTCTCCCCCAGTGAGTTACTGTTGTAGAACAGGTCTGAAATATTAAAAGGAAGGAGCTCTCTTGTGTGGGTCACCCTTTCCTTTTTCTGCGGCACCAGAAGCAGCATGATGCCACCAAGAGAGGAAAGCCAAGAGAGAACTACTGCAACAAAAAACTGACAACCCCAGACACATCCCCTACCTCCTCACCACTTTGTTTTCCAAGTTTATTGCAACAAGACCACACTTCTTTGTCCCATATCTTGGATTTTTTTTTTTTTTAATTTTTATTTTTAACCCTGAAGAAAACTTAATAGCGGGATTGCAGCCTCAGCACGCTTGCCGTGTGCTATCACTTGAAGTGATGTAAACACCAGCATTACTAATGGAGCTTCAGAGAAACCTCAATATTTGGCACTTCCAGGTGCCAAACCTGTCCTGCAGTGAGCATTTCCCCCCCTGAGTCCCCAGCACTGCTCTTACCTTCAATTGCCAGCATTGCTCTGAGCTCCCTGTTCAGCAGCTCGTAGCGCCTTTCCAGGTCATGTTCTTTTTCCCTAGGCAAGTTGCAAATGTTCGTCAATATGTTAATTACTAAATCATTAAACACTTTAAAGCACCTTTAATTTACATTGATTTTAGGACTCGCGACTGACTTTTCTCTTTAACTTTAAGCTACTCCAAACAAATGATACACAAACTTAAAATCTGGCTCAGGTGGCCTGTTCAGTAACAGGGCCTGAAATGAAAATTTCATGTAAGGTAGGCTTTAATTCTGTCAGTTTAACTCCTCTGCACTACAGGATGCAATTATTTCATATTCACCTCTGGAATGGCTGTTGTGGAATGTCCAAATTATAAAATACTCCCCTAGATCTAATGAGCAAATTCCAGCATCAACCTACTCACCAAGATAATGTGACACTGGAAGTGTTATTCTATATGCATTCTGCCCTAATCAACAATAAATATTAGACAAGGGATTAGAAAGCTTTAATATTTCACAGGTAAAATCCTCTGTCAAGTTCAGACCCAGCAGGAGATAGGTGAGCAGAGGCTCTTCCCAGGGAAGTATGCAGCCATCTACACTAGGTGGCATTATGGAAAGAAATATCAAACTGAAAGAAGTTGGAAGAGAAGCACTCGGGGCAGAATGCCTCTGAAAATGAGCAGCACCTTCTCCCTTCCTCAACACTGCCAGTGAGAAAAGGTTCATTTGTCCTTCCTTTGCAGTGTCAGTGGTATCACTGCACTGTGAGTGATTTACTGGCATCCCTTCAGCAGAGATGGGACTGAGGATTTTCTACAAAGCAGGTAGTGACTCAAATTTGTGACTCTCTCTCTGAATAGACTTCACCTGTCTCATGCGAGGCACAATCCAAATCTATTTCTAAAATGTTATTCTACTGTTGGGCTTTTAAAAATGTAACAGTGCTTAATATTTCTTTAATTTCTTTTTTCACAGCTCTGGCTAATCCTGTGTCATTGCATGCTTCTGATTTTCAGGTCTGAAATAGGAGAAAAACAAGTTACTCCATGTGTAATACATCCACACTACTCACTTTTGAAGGGTTTTTTTTTTGAAGCCTAACAGTAAGAGAGTAAAAAAAAGTTTTGCATCTATCTGAAGAGTAAATCATCCCTTTGTAAATACCTGTGTTCATCTGTACTTACAGGAGAGAAAGCTGGTTCATTCGTCTTATTAAGGCATTCTTCTTATTAACCAGCATGAACCACTCCTGCATCATAGCTTCTTCTTCTTCTGTGTTTCTTCCTGCAATCAAAACAACTTCATTACTTTTGTGGCATTTCACAATTCGAGGCACATATTTTCACTTCAGGTTTTGGAGTATCAGTTGCCAGTATCACTGAGCATGACAAGGCATATTCTCAAATGGTAAAAATCTCATATGGCTGCAAGTCCTGCCTGCTTTATAAATAAATCTTTGAAAGCAGCCACCCTCCAGGATACATTTTAGTGTTCTTTATCATGCTGATGCCCTGACCTAAATAAATACCTTTTAAAAAGACCGTGTGTTTTAAATTCTCCCAAATGAACTATATAATTGCAATGCTTTCAGTGAAAAACCCTTACTGCTAAAAGATGTCTGGTCATCACCAAACACAAAAAACAATTCCTGTAGGCAAGATCCACTCCACCCATGCAAACCCAGCACAGCAAGGATGATGTGGCAAGGATCAAAGTAGCTGCAGAGGAGATGCTAATCCTGAACTCTTGGCTAAGGTGTGGGCACCTGCTCAGCTTCTGTGCTCATGGCCACTCTTCCAGATGAGCTGGAAAGAGCTGCTCCTCTCCTCAACCTGCAGCCAAAGGGAGCATCTGCACAAATGCAAAGGATCTTGGGATCCAGGCACCCGAGGGTCCCATGTGTGTATGCATGGACTGGTATCCCTTGCCCCAGCCCCCACCCATCCCAGGCAGGATCAGGATCAGGATCAGGACCTGCAGGCAGTGCTAAGCTCTGCCAGACTCTCTAAGACTCTGTGTCACCACCCCTGCACCATGAGTGAAAGGCAGATGAATGTCCAAATGCTCCTGACTGTGCTTTCCACGTAGCAGGGCTGCTGAGCCAAATTCCACCCTCTCTGAGCTCAGGGACTCAGAGAAAGTCCTTTGTGGAGGTTGTGCTTCTGTGGAAACCTCTCATCCCTCAAGCTGAGGTGAGGAGCAAAGGCTGTATGGTCCTCACTGAATTATGAAACTCACTCACTTCATAGGGCTAAAATGAATCTAGGAATAAACTTGGAACAGAGGCAAAGGAGCATGAGTTTGGGTCACACGAGTTTGTTTCCCAGCTCTGACAGTGCTTCACTGGGAGAGTGTGGGTACATGTCTGAGTTTAAGCATCTCATGTGCAATATGGGAATAATCACTGTACTGAACCTGCAAGGGTGCTAAAAGTGAATTCTTTTGTATTTATAAAAGGGTTTGAAATCTCTGGTGCAAAGTGCTGCACACTTGGGGATGCCACCTTGTTAACTCCAACCACAGGATCCCTAGTTGCAGAGAAGGCATTTCTAACACCTGGGGCTGGAAAGACACCAGAAAAATATTGTTTTGCCCTAAACCAAAGCATTCATTTCTGCATGGGAGTGTTTCAGATGCTGGCCATGTCCATGTTCACACCCCAATGCCACAGTAGTGTGCAAGCCCAGACCCAGGTGGAGAATCTCACCCTGACCAGGCTATGAATCTCCTGCCTTCAAGGAAGGGTTTCCAGCCTTCTCCAAACTCTTTGATTCCCTCTGCCATGGCCATGAGGCATCCACACAAGGGCAGGAAAAGAGCATGAACAGGGAAGTGACTCAGCTTGGGGTGGAACTGGTGGACCCACAGAGTAAGAAAAAGTTAAATTTGGCACACTCTCCTTTCTGATAGGAGATATCCATCTACTCATCCACCTGGGAAGTACCTGGACAATGGAATTTCCTGGAAAGGTGCTCTTAGGGCCACAATTTGCTAGCAGTGAGACAAGAAGGGCAGAGCATCCCAAAGCATGGATGGACCACAGTGCTTTTCCAAGCAAAAAGCAGCAGGCCCCAAAAGCTCCTGGGGCAATGGAGCAAGGAAAGAAGAAATCTGACATGTAGAAATGCTCTCCCCCAGTATCTTCACTTTGGGTTTTGTGCATAAAATATCACACCACGGCATTTACAACAATATTCATCAGTTCAGTACACTTTGCTGGTAAGTTCCAGATCAAAGGCCTTGCTGCTGCACTGGATCTGCTTTTAGAAGTAGATAATAATCAGTATTACCAACCTTTTGTTGAAATGCACCAAGTAGTTGAAACTTATTTAGGGGAGAGGTCAAGAAGGTGATTTTTTTTTTTTTTTTTTTACATCCTTGCAAAAGGACCATTACTATTCTGTAATGCATGAGGTTTTTTGCTAGCAATGTGGCAAAGTTCCCACAACCAGACATCCGTGGCTACAGTAACATTTCAATCGATTTGTTAGTTTTGGGGTGGACTGGGATGTCTGGCTGAAAGATTACAAATACAAGCCCTTGCTGCATTTAATTTTGCAAGCCTTGAAAAAGAAATGGGAGAGACAAATGTCTCCAAAGTGTTTGGCTCAACGGTGGATCTGACTTTGTTGACTTTTGTACCGTGCAACTTCAGGTTAAGAACATAAACTTAAGATATAATCTTCTTTCTATTAATGCATTCCTCCTAAACACAGTTAGTTGCAACATAAAATGAGAAAAGACCTGGGTAAAGCTTGGAGCTGTTGTGTCAGATCTGCACAGGTGCCTATTTTAATATACCCGTGCTGACACCAAAGCACATGCAACAGCCACAGAACGGGCTGGTTTTAAAAGTGAATTAAACAAAGTCTCGATTGTTTTTTTTTTTTTTTACAGAATTTTAAATCTGTTTTTGTATTCGCTTTGGACCCATGTGATGCCCTGACACCGGTCATGTGATATGGGCTGCGATAGGCACAAATCCCTGGGCAGCAACAAAAGAAGAAAGAGCAAAAAAGAAAAAGCTGAGAAAAAGCTTGCAATTTGGAAAAAGGCCAATTTTACCCCGGCGAAGGCCTTTTTGATCAGTGAAATGACACATGTGTGCAATATTAATAGTAGTCGATCCTGATATTTTATTTGTTGACAGTCAGCTTTTAAATTCTTGTGCACAGAGCTGAAACAAATTCTTCTCAGGCAGGCAAAATAAAGATGAACTCCCACATATAAGAAATTTTTAAAAAACTCTCTGGCAAATACGCTAGCATTAGAGCATTACTTCATTTTTTTTACTTGGTGAAAGGATGCACATGAAACACTTTCAACAAAGAAAAACAGAGTGTTCTTACTGCACCAATACTGCAAGCTAAACTCACATTTACAATTTCTAAATAAAAAAAAAATTAGAAAAAGCCTTTCTTTAACATGGTTTCACTCTGTAAAACCCAAGCTGCTGCTGGGGTGGTTGTTGTTTCCACTTTCCAAGTGTAAAACAAGTATTTAATTGACTTGCTACAAACGCTTGAAAATTTAAATTGGGAAAGTATCTGTGTTGTTCTTGGGGAAAAAAAAACAAACCAACAAACTGTACAGACTATTTAAATGAAGCAAAAACCCCATGCTTGAGAACAAATCGATCCCACACATGCAAAACCCTTATCTAAGCCAGAACAAGATGCTGAAAATCTATAAATAGCCCACAGATCTTAAACTTAAATTTTTTCCATAATACATGCATTACACTATTGTTTTTGATAAACAACAACAACAAAACCCTTTTAAAGCTAGTAAGTTGGACCATTACAAATTAATCCTGACTTTAATAACTGGTTAAAGACCCCTTCAGCTTTATAAGTAACAAAAAATATTAAAGCCTGTGATCACAGCGAGCTTTTCTCATTTCTCCTCTAACCATTTGTTATTTAATCCAATACTAGTAATCCAATTTGTCCATCAGACTTTTAAAGGGCAGAATGCAACTTCTCCAGCTTAGACACTTTTCAAAGTACAATATATTTTTCAAATGAATGCTGGATGTTTCATTTTTTCCCCAACTGTTCCTAGCTCTAATGTATGAGGAAAAAAAGAACAAGATGAACATTGTTCGTACTGATTAAGTAAGAGCTCATTAAAGAGCTGTCAGTGCTGTACTTTGAATATGCATGAAGCATATAATCAGATCTAGTACCGTCACTAGAGGAGAATACGGTAAGTACAAAGGATTGATTTAATTACTTAGAGTGGGCTGTGGTGGTAAAGCAGTCTTGTTAGCGCAGAAAGAAAAGGAGGTTGTATTCTGGCACGGTTAGGGGAAAAAGGCAGTTTTAGCTTCTGCCACAATACCTAATCTCAGGATAAAGCACTTTACATTGTAGCTTAAAATGAAGACTGCCAGTTTTCTAAAAAGACCAGAATTCATCTTATCTTGTTTAACCTCATCTGGTTAACTATCTAGCAGAACATATTTATTCTCTTTAACACGTAATTATGCTTATACCTTTTTATCCTATAGTTCAATAATGACTTCTGAAAACAGTCTTCAAATAAGAGCGGGCAGCGCCGCAAACATCATATGCATGCAAACTGCTTGGTGAGAGATTTGAAAAATGCAGCAGCAGAAACTCAGATGAAACAGTGAGTACACGCGCCTTTATGTGAAAAGTCAATACAGTTTTTAATGTTGGACTTTAACCTGAGGAGGCTTCTGGCAGGGTTTCTCTCATTTATTTTCTTTTTCTCCCTCTTCCTTTCTGCCTCCCCCCCCCACCTCTTTTCTTTCCCTTTTTTTTTTTTTTTCCCCCTTTTAATTAATTCATTCTTGTTTTATTCTTCCTCTAGGAATCCAAGGGAATTCTCTCACATCAACTCCCAGTGCCATTTTCTAATTTCATTGTCTGGCTTGAGTGGTGAAGGATGCGTGCTCTATTCTTCTCTTCACTTGACATCTACCAGAACCCTCCTCAATGATTAGGAATGAGCCCAACACCAAGCCTCAAATAGCACAAGACATTAAATTCTGCCCTCACATACGAGAAGCTCCTCCTGGCTTCTGAGTCGCGATTCCAAGCTGTAACAGCTCCTGCTCAGGGTTCAATAAAGGCTGCAGCAGAAAGTTTGGTAATTTTGTTCCTTACTGGAACAAATTTTAGCGATAGCCGAAGTATTGATAGTGGGAATTTTAATGATAGCCAAGGAAAAAAAAAAACAAACCAAAACCAACAACCCACAACCCCAAATCCCTTTCCCTTCTCACACATATTTCTGATTGTTATTTGAAATCACCTCGAGTCAGTTTTCTTCCACAATATTGAAGAAGCACGCTAACAAACACATTACCATTTTCTGAGAACAATATAAGCAACTAGCTTATTTTAATGTTGTACAGCTTCCTGGCAGTCTTTTACAAACACATCTTCCTTCATATTCTTCTGGATTTACAAATGGATTTTTGTTTACACTGTAAGCTAATTATATCTTAAATTATTTAAATAAGAAGCATCTTGACAAGTGTCTCTTCTGAATCAATTTGAAAGAACAATTTTTTTTTTCCTTTCCTGCTAAAAGTACTTTCAAACTCAGCCAGCTACCAGTGTATGTATGTACCATTAGACCCATTATTTTTAAGCCTTTTGGGCAGCTAGACATTAGATTAACCCAATATGGATTAACATAGTAAACCTGCACATTGCTAAGAAAACAGAGAAGAAAGTGCTACAAAACACTGAGAATACCACTTAAAAGCAGGAAAAAGCAACAACGTGCAGGGACAAGATTAGTTTACAGTATAAATGAATGAATACAGTAACTCCTCTACACTTTATACCATCATAAATCTGTCAAGATAAGACAATAGATTAATATTTTGTTAAAAATCCTTAAATGTAAATGTATTTAGCTGTTGTGCAAAAAGGAATTACAACCTGTAGAGGATAAATAATAAAGGCTTTACATCAGCATCCCAAACCAGCCCATTCAGTCTGGCAAGAAATAACAGGTTTACAGAAATCACTCTGTATGCTGTCTTAAGCAGTAATTGTTTTAAAATTTTATTTGCACTGTGTGTAGTGTGTGTGCCATGGTGTCATGGTTAAACACAGAAACCTTCCCATGTCTCCCCATTTACCTCAACAGAACTACATGAAAAACAACCTACTTAAGAGAGAGCCCATTCTTCATCCATTTGCTGATGTTTACACACAGTTTTAAAATAGAATAGAAGAAGCTTTCTTCACTCAACACACTTGGGTGAAGAGGCCAGCAGGAGAATGCCAGTGCATGGGAACTGGAGCGGGGCAAATAACAACAAAAACTGGCCGACTTTGCTCTGCTCCTCTCTCTGGGCTATTTTGTAGTTGACAGAAGCTTGGTGACTACTGAGAGCCGTTCAAATGTCCAGTGAATTCCACAAATTTAACAGGAAGGTCTTTTGAAAACATACCCCACTGTCTTTATTTGTCTGCTGAAAAAAAACCCCTAAAACCAAACCAAGTTGCATTCGCCCAATCACAGGGACGAGTTTTTACAAGTTTCTGTATTAGGAGCAAGTGGACAGATTGGCTTGTTTACCTGAAGGAGAACATGAATGGCAAATGAAGAATAGTTCTAGGATGTGTCTCATCTTGTCTCATAAGAACCTGGGGAAATTCACTGAAATTGAAGGTGGTGTGTTTAAAACCGATAAAAAGAATGATCTTTCCTCAAAGCCTCATCATTTACCGGTAGAACTCGTCGCCACGAGGCAATGTTGAAACTAAGAGCTCAGCAAGAATTAAAGCCAGGGTGAATGTTGAATATGGAAAGGCAAAGCTGTAGCAATAAATATTCAAATAAACAAACAAAAAACCACGGGAGGTAGGAACTGGATCCTCCTGCTTTAGGACACAAGCTAACCTTTAATTTTTAGAGGTTAAATTAAATGTTTCCTGGGGCCAGGTTAGCCTGTGACTGGCCCCTGCAGAGATTCTTGCCCCTGCCTGGGTTCAACCCACACCTGTCCCACTACAGGGGAGTGTTCTGGACCAGACTAGGGCTGATCTGCTGTGGCCATTACAGGTTTACTGAAAGGGAACACGGGAAGGGATGAGAAACAGCAGCTGACCAATCTCACGTTGCTAACAAAGGCTGGTGGAAGGTCTCAAACGCTTCCAAGTCAGCAGCAGACTTCCCACTGATTTTAATAGTCTTCTCATCTTACTCACTGTGAACAGCTTATGCACAGACCAGCTCTTGTTTTTGAAGTGAGTTACTGAATTTAACAAATACTTAAGCAGAAAAGCCTATATTTACAGCCTATATTATATGTAAAGGAGAGTTACATGAGACCTACTCCAAAATGCCTCTGACACAACTGAAAGCTTGTGGAAATATTTGAATGACCAGTGGTCCACAACTTTTCACTGAATGAAACTCAGGCATCCCAAAAGAGACCTATTTTTTTTTTAAATCACCTGCCTCTGCTTTCAGAGGGCTACCTTTGGTAGAAAACCTCAGAATTTTGGATAAAATATTTTTTCCAAGTAATCGGTGTCAAAACAGAACCCACAACAGACACCTCACAGCATGAATGGTTGGGCTGCTCCACCTTGAGCTTCAGGCCTCCCATTAGAGACTACCACACTTTCTCCCAAAATACTTCCTCCTTTCAGGATAGGAGGACCTCCTCAGTTATTAAAAACCGCTGAAAATGAACAAGAAGAGGCAGCAACAGATAAGCAGGTGGAACTGTTGTTTAGATGACACAGCAGAAGTGGCAGCTAGCAGATGAAACCCTAGCACAAGTTTTTGAGTCCAAGCTGGATGGGAAAACGCCTAAGAACATTAGAAAGGCAAATTCATGGCCACTAACTTGCTGTCTGAGAGCAGCTGAGAAGGAGACATTGATGTCCACACAATGGAGTCTCATAAAGGTAGGAACTGACTGCCAAGAATCTGCCAGGCAGAGTTACATTGCAGCGCATTGTCTGACTCTATTTCAGCCCCCAAAAGCACAGTGCAACCCTCATGAAATGGAGCTGCCACCAAGGAAATGCCTTCATCACAAGCACACATCAAATTAGTTTAATATCAAGCAGGAAACTTATAATTTCTTTGGTTATTGAAACATTAAAAAAAAAAAAAATCAGAGAGGCTGTTTAAAATTTGGAGAGCTGTGTAAACAGAAGGTCAGGGTTCTGACCACATCTTGGCACGTGTGGGGATTTTACTTACCTGCAGTGGGACTGACTCACAGGAAGACAAACATTTGTGGCCTACAATCTGGGCAGCCTAAAATTATCACAGGACTGCAACTTCCACAAAAAGACAAATTGTGGAAGATAAAACCTGAATGACCACTGATTTTCTCTACAGGACAAGTGAACACAGTGGCCAGTAGAAAATAACAGAAAACCAACCAAAACAGAATGCCTGGACTGGATAAAGATTATGAATATATTTAAGTATGGGACCATCAATCCAGACCAAGCAACTTTGTGCCCCAAAATTCAGGCAGCAAGAAGTGAGATTCAGCTGAAATAATTGGAGATTCCTGTAAGAAAGTGATGCCTTGAGGACAAGTGCCTGCAGGGAATCCTAGCACTGAGTAAAACCAAAACTTGTGCTTTATCACCCTCTGGTACTCAATGTACCCAAATTTTCTCCCATGGCACAATTTCAAAAGAAATTTCAGCACAGGAAAATATGCACTGTTAACTGATACACTCAGACTTTTGAAACCATGGGACAAAAAGGTAGATTATGCTTGGAAATCCAACAAGAGAGAGATGATGGTATGGCAGATGAATTACTTCACTTGCAGATTTATAAATAGAGTTGGAAGCTTTGTCATGAGTGATAATAATTTCTCTACAGCTCGTAACTGCCCCTTAGAACACTTTACTACCTGTTTATGTGGCAAGTGATAGCTGGGTAAGATACTGAAGTGAGAGGCCATTTACCTAAAAGTCACTGGAGTGTGCTCTACTAGGTAGCATATTACTCCATTTTTTACCAAATGCTGCCTTACTTCCTTCAGAACATATTCTTCTGGAGCTGGAAAAGGGTAGTGGACATTATAAAGTTACTTCTTTGATGGACAGGGCTGAATTTAACCCAAGTGAGATGATGATGGCAATGAATGTGACCTTGTATTGGTGTTAATGAAGATGTACTCTTAACTGGGAGTTGGCAGGTTTGTACTTCTGGGATCCAAACCTTCCCAGGGTTAACCAGGTGAGTTCAGCTAGGCTGAGGTGTCCCAAGGCCCCACAGCTCTCAGTTCTGACAGAAAAGGTGTTTTTGGTGGTAAATGGGAGAAACCCAAGAAATAAACAACAGTGATCACTGCAGACTGCAGTGGCACTGTGGGCCAGGAGCCGTGGGGTGACCAAAGGGCCCCTTTGCAACAGACACTGATTGTAGAGAAAGCTAACTCCAGGCACAAAGCCAAACACTATGCCTACCACATGAAAGAGCATTTATACTGCAACACCACAAAGAAAGATGGAAATCAGTTAAAAGAAGCAAGTGTCTGTTGGGTCTTGTAAGACTTTTGGAAGGCTTGCAAGCCTATTCATAGTGCCTAGGGCTCTCCCAGAGTAGTCTTCTGCTATGCAGGCAGTGCTCTACTTGGACTCTCTTCTTCAAGCTGGCTTCAACCTGTTGACAGGTCCTTTGAAGGGCAATGATGAGGCTACAAAAGCCAGGGAAGTGCATGGAGTGGAGGTTGACTTATCACTCAGTCCCTCCAGCCAATGAGATTCTGTGTTACTTGGAGAAAAAAAACCCCAAATACGGTCACTGAGCCGCTTTAATGATTTAATGAATTTGGTCTGGGAAGGCTGAACACGCATGCTGCCCACGTTTGGTCTTGGAAAGGTCACCTCCTGTGAACTTTTGCCTACCAATGTACAGACTTAAGACTGATGAGATGTGGTGAATTAGAGACAAACTCTGAGGTCTTGTTTTGTGGAAGCTTCTCAGCTGTAGAAACATTGGGTCATTGGAAAAGCATGGCCAGAGGGTCTGCCTTTACCAAAGGCAAGTGTGCTTTGCAGGAACTGTAAATGGAAAGAGACAGGTGGACATTGGAAAGAGTTTGCCAGTAAGAGACTGAGGAGGCAACATGACAGAAGGGAAACTGGAGAGAGGCTGACAAACCTCAAGAACTCAAGATGTTCTCAATCACTCATAAAATGCATGATTCTGGCAACTACCAAATGCACACTTGGGCAGAAATTTGTGTATGTGTTGTGATCTGGGCCCTGAAGACTCCTGTCAGAAAATCAGCCCACGGGTGTGCCAGTTTATTTGCATTAACAAACTCATGAATGACTTTGCACTGTGTGTCTTAGCAGGCATCTCTCCAGAGCCCCAGGTCACCCAAGTCACCCTTGGACACCACAGAGAGGCACAGTCACCACATTGTGCACGAGACCTCGATCATGGTGTCACTGCACTTCTTTCACCCGGGGTTTTGGTAGTTGTCAAAGCTCCCATTACCACAACCCTGGCAGCAAGTCAATGTTTCTACACAATGGAGAGAGACACATCTCAACAGATGCTTTAGAATATGGCTTTGCTTCCAAAACAAGCAGTAACTACTGTGGGCATAGTTTTGTGAACTGTTATCATGTTAAGAGTAAAAATCTTTTGCTCATGTCAGAAACCTTTCCTTCCACCCAACACAATCAGTAACATCCTTCCAGCCTCCTGGTTGTTAGATATTCCCAATAGAGAAGGTTCACAAACCAGCACCAGCAGGGACCCAAACCAGTATCACACATGTAGCATGCACGTATCTAGAATTTCTTTGAAATGCTTGCACTCACTTCTTATGCTAAATGTAAAAAGATAAGCATCAAAAATATTGCTTTCAGTGATAGTTTTACATTTTCTATCTTGCCAGAAAGGCTGTTGTTATGCTACCCTTCCTCTTGCTCTGCTTTGGGATGTGCACCTTTGTCTTTCACAACATGGTTGGTCAACTCATTTCTGTCTCATGGTTTGGCAAGTTCTCTGTTCACCTGAGATTAATCATGCTGACCCAAGCACAACAGTAGTGCAGGAAAGCAAGGCTGACAAACTGCTATAAAACTTATGGTGTTACTGATTCATTCTTCCTCATTTAGGCAAGATATGAAATATATGAAAAGATCATGTTTTTGGTTTTTTTTAATCCTTATGTACATGCACAGATATTTTTCATACTGTCTGCTTGCAAGCTTGAAGAGGTAACAAAACTGATTTCTAAATTCATCTCTCAGGCAAAACTGAACATTCATCATTTTCCTCCTCAAGCCCTGACACTGGTGAATACAAATCTGCATTTACTTTGGGGAATTCCAAAGAGAATTGTGAATTCAATTGTTTTTGAAAGATGAAATTTGGCTTAGGGAATAGGATGCCTCCTCCTAGCTCACCCCTCCCTACTCCAGCACGGATTTCTCTTGCAGACTGGGCGACTCCAGTAAGGAGCATTCAAGATGGTATAATCCAGGCTGGTAAATACAGCTCGATAATCAGGGTTGTGAAGGGGCAGAGCATATAAGGGATTTATTTTTTGATAGTGAATCTATACACATATACATCATCAAGCCCCCATTGAGAAGCAGACCACTCCAAGTGATTAATGCAGCTAAAGGGGGCAAATAAGAGATCAATGACAAAAATCACCTGGTTAAAAAAAAGAAGTAGAAGGTGTTGCATTTAAAGGGCTTTTACTTTGCATGTGAAACAATACTGAGAAACCTGTATTTTAGCACTTGTGCTCAACAAGCACTCTAAAGTATGTCGGGATGAGAACAGAAACCCATCCTTTCTAATAATCTTGTGACAAAAGCTAAAAGACATCATCCTATTAACTAGTGATCTCAACTGCTAATGCGGAGTACTTCCTGGTGTCTTTTATGTAGAATGCCGCTATTAAAAAACCACTAAACATTCACTGTGAACAACACAGAATCATTCATCTTTTATCAGCATCTCTTGTTAGAGGAGTATGAGAGGGGCTGAAGGTGTCATTGATATTATAGAGCGGAAATTAATCAGAAATTTTTCTCATATTTTCCTCATCACACTCATTTACTTTTGTACAAATTTCCCCCTGCTAAAAAGTTCATACCCAGCCCCCTGTTGTACGCTTTTAAGTTGAGAATATTCAACGAGTGCGTCAACTGAAAGGCACCAGGTCCCAACACAAAAAGCATTCGAAATTCTCATTTAGTTGTCTTTATTTTGCTAGCGCCATGTGGTCCTTGAAGATGTAGAAAACACGGGAAGCCGAGTAAAGATCAGAGCAAGCTCATTAGCATTCTGACAAAATTGGAGTGGTGGAGATGTATAGTTTGCCTAGTTTGTCGTTTTGAAAGCTACCGGTGGTAAGCTTTCTATTTCATTGTGCTTTTGTCTTTTTTTGGGGTTTTCAACGCAGCGGGGTGGTTGTTAGCCTAGGTTTTCACAGTGCATTGTGGGAACCTTGCCTCACATTCAGCCTATATAGTATCATTTGAGTTCAAGTTAAGAAAAAAAAAAAAAAGAAGTAATTTTGTTTTCCTATTTATTTCATAATCAGCTATGCTAATACATAATTGTCATCTGGCTGTCAAAGCCCATCCTGCCCGACACCTGGTTTATAAAGTTAAAAAAACCCCCAAAGCTCCCCAAAATCGCCAAATAAAATAAAGTCTGAGCTGTATTTAAAAAGAAAACCTTTTAAACATGTTCCTAGTTTTCTTCAAAAGACAAGATAAGAAGAAATTAATTTAAATTCCACTGTTTACAATAAACTAGAAATGAATTTGAGACAGATCCAGTTGATTAGAATTCAAAAGAGACTCTGTATAAGAGCCTCAATTCTATTTCAGAGCCTCTTGAAGGAAAGATGGGTTTATGCTCCAGAATTATGTAAATAATGAATTACCTCTTAGAAGACCTATAGAAGTTATTACTCTGGTAAATTTTTTTATTTTTTTTAAACATAAGGCTCACTTTGAAGGGCTAAAAGGGCTACATTAATGCTGCTATTCGACATGAACATTTCCAAGTTGCAATGAAATGGATAAAGGTCTTTTTGGATGAATTTATCTGCTAAATCCTTGTGGTTGCCCTCCTATCTCGGATGATGACCCAAAAGAATGTCAACAGCTCATTTCCCAGAGAGCTGGGAAAAGTCACTACACAAGCCATAATCTGCGCGTTCTCAAAGAACCGTTTCAAACATTACATTTCACAAGCTGTTTAAAGAGATTTTTTTTTTTCCCTCCTCTCATCTCCACTATCCTACCAATACTTTGGACATCAGTGCCTTGGAAATGAGTGCTTTAACAAAGTTGAAACGTGACTTTTTACGTATTGTGTTGATGGGTCGGGCATACGCATGTGCTCGTACGCGCAACACGTGAGTGCCCACGGGTTCCCACATGCTTCCCGTCCACATCACCAAATTCCAGCCATGCTGTGGACAGGGACAAGGCTAAAAATATATCAAGTCACCCCTAACTTACCCATCAAATTTTTTTTTCTTTTAATATAAAGTGTGCCGGGCTGCCAAATCACGGATATCCTTTTAGTAGGAAAGGATAAAACACAGGTTGGAAGGAGATGCAATGGATCTAGGCTTGGAATACAGTAAATTTCACAATGGAATGCAGACTCAAGATATCTTTACTTAGCAAGGAGGCAAGAATAAATATTGAGGGAAAGAGCTGCTTGATAGAAAACCTTCAAAATTCTTTCTTTTTGTTATGCATTTGGACAGCATCATTATCTCCACCGTCAAAACAGCCTGAGAGCTGGAGGCAGCCTCTGCTGAGCAGGAAAAGCAAATGGTCAGGCCAAAGAGGTCTTTAAAAAACAAACAAAAAAGTAGCACAAGAAGGTAAGTGCCTGAAAACAGAAAGCTCTGAGATTCCCATGTGGATTGACAGATCTAAATTTTTCCATCATATTTATAATCTAATTTTACTCTATGCCTCTCATTTCACTTGTGTGAATTACAAGAAATTTCATCACAGGAGATGTTGCTACATTTGAGCTACGTGAGGAACTGTAATCCCTCCCCAAATCAAAACAACACCTAACCCTGAGAATTAAATAGCAGTTTTACTCTTAACAAAAGGTAGAATTCTGTCAGCTCCGAGATGCCACCTTTATTTCCAAATCTCCATTCAAACACTCAGTTCCTTTTCACTTGGGTTCCAACTCCCAGCAGAGGCAAATAACCTGGAGACTGTTATCTGCATGACAGTAAGGGCGACCGAATTATTTTCTATACTTTGCCATGTGCTTATAGCTGCAAAATTATTTATCTCCTTCACTGCATTCTACTACGAAAGTTTCCTCCAGAAGAATCGCCGGGACCAGCCATATCAAATTAGAGGGCAGTCAGGAGTGTCTAAGTCCAGCTTTAAAACAAATATCATAACAATTACTTAGCCATATGGAAAATAGGGTATGTCTTTCCTGAAAGCTTTCATATATTTTCTATCTCAAATTTCAACTTCATTAGAAACTATTTCTGACTAGCAAGCTGCAAGATTGCTAAATATCTAACTGTTAACCCACCATGAAGAAAGAGACTCTTTTGAATGGCAGAACTTTTCCAAGATGCAAATGAACAATAATCTAATTTTGAGAGTAAATTAACTGAAGGATTCATTTTAATGTGTTTCAAAGTCTCCAGAATGAAGTGGCAGTCGCAAGCTCTGCAATACACACACACATGTGCACTCGTGCTCACGTACATAGACTGACACGGCACCCCCACCACACCCAGCTTCCACCCTCAGGAGAACTCACATTGTATTTATGTTTAGGTTCTTATGACTTAAAGGCCAGATGTTTCACAAATGACCAACAATTGGAGGTCAGAATAAATTAATGACTGATTTCTGAGCTTTGATGGAATTAAGCATACTTCTTTTCTCAATGTGCCATGTGAATGTTTGCCCGTTCAACTTTTTTTTTTTNNNNTGTGTGTGTTTCTCCTTTTTTTTTTTTTTTTTTTTTTTTTTTTTTTTTTTTTTTTTTTTTTTTTTTTTTTTTTTTTTTTTTTTTTGACAAGTGAGGCCACCCGGCAGAAAACAACTGATGCAAAACCCAGGAGTAATCCCTCTGTTTAGTTCAACACTGTGGTTAGCCTTAACACTGCCTCTATTATCCAATGGATTTAGAGAAACTTTCATTTATTTCTTGGCCTCAGTCTTCCAACTTTGTTGCCTCCTTTAAAGGACCCAAGACCCATTCCTATGTAAATACATTTGCATAGGGCCACAATGAAACTTTCTGGGGCTGGGATTAAACTTGCAGAACTAGATAGCTGTGCTGCGCATATTTGTGATCTTCGTGTAAGTACTTTCCCAAATACATACGAGTGAATGAAGCCGATGTCCACTCTGCCTACAGGAATGCCTGTAGTTTAAATAAATGCCCCCTCGAAACCTACACAGCAAAGCCCCGAAGGGCTGAAGCAAGAGGCAGAAAAACGGCACCCAAATGGGAAAGCACAATATAGGGAAAATGAACAAAAAGTCCTTTTCAATTAGGAGCTGCTAAAATCAGCACATTACTTGCTGCAAAATGTCCTCTTCTCTCCCAGCTTGTTCTGGTAGGACAACAGGATCCCGGGTGTAAAAGTGATGATTCACAGCTACTTGCATTTCCCCTTTTTCTTTCTTGCTGCCTCTGTTTATACAGAGTACCTAGGGTATAGTGTATTATTATAAACTGCATTATTATAAACTCAATGCAGCTTTATTCCAGCCAAGGCAAATATATAAAGCTTTGCATCCAGCAAGTCTGTTAGGAAACAGCACCCGGATTAATCCCTGCAATTACAGCCCTCAAAAAATGCTAGTGGACACTCCGTGCAATTTCGCCATTCCCACAGACAAAATGCCAATACCTTAAAGGTTTATGTTCTGTAAGGGAGGCTCGATGGACCCAAAGCACAACTGAGGAGTGGTTTTGTAATTTCACTGCCTCTGACGACTGTGGGCCAGGAATTGCAAGTGAATATATTCTTTTGGTATGCATTTAAGGAGATAACACCTCCTTCCATGGCTCACCGAACATAAATATGTAATTCCTTGTTTTGCTGTGCATTTTGTTCTTATCTAGCCTAAAAAGCTTTGTATACCTAACTTTAAAAAACCCCACTATTATAGCATCGTACAGATGTACAACTACAATGATTAAAATAAAAAAAAAACCAAACAAACATATCAAACTTAATCACAGGCAAAAATACACTAGCCACTAGAAAATGACTGCCATAACCAGCAGGATGTTAATGAAGACACTGTCACAAATCATAACCCAATTCTGATTTACACTGTATTTTCCTCATTCTCGACTGTATGGTGAACCTCTGCTGCCCCATGTAAATACCATATACAAACCCAATTTCTCTCGTTGGACTAAGCACATCAATACAAAAGCAAATGAACTACCAAAGTGCCCTAATTAACAATTTTGCAAGTGAATGCAGACATCAGTGCCACACTGCAGCCATTAAAGTCTATCCCTTGCCATATCTGTTTCTGTTAACATTTCAATAGACCAATTAAATGACCTTTCCCCCCTCAAACTCAATTAAGCTATTTGAACATCAATTGATAACTTACCATGTATTTATGCAAAATGTGCAAGCAAGAGATTCTTTTTTTTTTTTTTTTTTTTAAATCCTAATGATGTTTTGAAGAAGAGAAAACTATCTGAACTATCCTGTCCTGGTATTCCATGGAGAGGGGGCCTGGGATTGCCTCCCAGGGGGGAGAGCCTGCTGGGCACGGTGGCATTGTGGCAGGCAGTTTGGAGAAAGCAGGTGTGAGGCAGATATTCTTCTTCCCTGCCATTTGGTCCCTACCAGGCAGCTGTCTTGGGAGGCCAAAAGAAAGCCGAGACAACCATCCCTTTCAGCTTGTTGGAGTATCACGTCGCTGGGTCACAGCCAGCACACTGGTAGGTGGCACAGGGTCACATCAGCCAACTTGTGGATATCCAGAATCGTTTCTTTTCTCCCTCTTGTTCTCCCCTCTTGTTGTTTTTGTCACAACCTCTGGTGGTGCAGTGGGAAGGGGTGCCCAACACACACACACACACCTTTCCAGCATCCCAGGGGAGATGTGACACGGGGCTCATGGTAAAAGAGGTGATTTGCTGACACATTTGCATTTTCCCAAGGGGCTCCATCCACTGTGGATCTGTTTGTCACAAATTCAGGGGCCTTGAGCACAACGGGGTCAATGTCTCCTGTTTTAAGAGCTGGCTTTTGCTTCTCTGCACAGGTAAACAGTTCCCCCCAGGGTTGGTAGATAGGGACTGAAAGCCAGGGGATTTATTTGAAATAAAGTCGCCTCAGTCTAGCAAAGAAGTGTTTTGGTGCTTCTGTAACTAATTTTAGGTGAGAAACATACATTTTATTGGCTTCAAGAAATAAAAGGACAATGACAGATCTTCCAGGAAAAATAAGAAAGGAGAATTTGTGTAGCACATTCAGAAAAAAGGTTTGCAAGTACCTATTGCCTCTCAGTAGATTTTAGATAAAAAAAAATCCTCTAATTTTTAACTAAGAGGAAATCAAGCAGAAAACACAGAAGCAGAGGGGAGGAAGGTATAAATTGTTTAACCTTCCTTATGTATGGGGAAAAAAAAGTTGTACCTGAGCAAATAAAAAAAACAAACAAAAAACACTAAGCCCCAAAAGTAATCTTTCTTAAATTAAAACAAAACAAAAAAAAGTAAAAAGAAACCACTTTGAAGATGGGTAGGAGAGAAATTGAAGATCCAACTCTAACAATTCTATTTGAAGTTTTAGTTGAATCCTTTAAAAAAAAATTCTAGTGGCACCCTGGGATAGTTCAACAAAGGCCTGGTTTCTGGGAAAAAAAGCATTGTCCCTTTCAGAATGTTAATCTGGTATATCACTTGCTACTACACCCCAGCATGTACTTTTGCTCATATCAACAATTAAAAGAATACATTTATTAAATAGTCTTATCACTGGATGTTATAACTTGTAATTCATGCTAACCAGATAACCAAAGTAAATTTTCTTTAAATTCTCATTTCTTTGTGAAACTTTGTAGATGGTGCATATCTCATGATTAACGGACAACGTCTAAAGCATCCCGTCCTCTAATCTTCCTAAAATCCCTTTTCATCCGATTGTTTAAGACTGCTTGAAAGGCTAACACCAAGTCTAAGACTACTGCACATTTGGGGGAGGGGAGCCTCTGTAGGTTAGCTAATTAAACTGTTTGTCTTCTGAAACATTTAACTGGCTTTAGAGATTATTCTAATTAAGAATGATGTTAGATGTATTTTTTAATGTAGCTATTAAAATTAATCATAATCCAGCAATCTCATGTGCTGAACTATGTAAATAGAGAAGTGCTTGAAATGCTGCTGCAGTTTCTTTATTTGGGAGTTGATCATTATGGATTCTACGAAGCACACATCGGCATCAACCTCATTTTTAATTAAGAACGCCTTGTGAAACTCTAACTTTTACTCTGTATTTATGAAAGGTAAACAAGTGACCTGGGCAGAGGCAGACTCCAGTGTTTCCCAAGCAGTGCAGCTACGAGGGGGGATATGAGCTCTCATTCATACTGTACATCTTTTTCTTTCTACTTCGCAGACCGTGGATTCAATTGAAGTGAAGGAAACCCATTAATT
>VXBB01015268.1:31480-60524 GCA_013399915.1 Illadopsis cleaveri
GAGAAGTGAAAATTTCATTCTGTTACAAGAGACTAAATCAACTATTTTAACTCTCTTTTTGTGCCTGTACTTTTTCAGCTCAACCTTTTTCCTTTTCTATGAAATTCAAATGTTTCCCTCTTACAAACCTCGGTCCTTTATATCTTCAAAGCTGTGTAAAATGCTAACTAATTAATACATGTGACTTTCCTTTCACATGTGACAACAAAGCGTATGCTGCTTTTTTGATTGGTAAGAGTTAATTTGCAGTGACACAACATATGTGTTTACAGGTTTTCTAATGTTTGTTGCTTGGTTCACTGTGTAATTAGTCCTACTGACAAGGAAGCTTAGGCACTGAAAAAGGAGGGGTGAAATAGTGGCTGGGAGATGGCAATCCTGCCCCATTTTGAGTACATGCAGTGTTGAAATCGGGTGCAAGTTGAAGAAAAATAAACAACACCCCCAACTCAGAAGATAAATGTGTAAAAGACTCTTAAGCCACAGTAATTGCCATGAAAAAGGCAGAACTTGTCAAGATGCACCCCACAGGACTAGCTACACTTGGAAGAACCACCAAGGTGTATTATACTACAGCAATGGTGAGCCTCAGCAGATGTTAACTCTCATTTTTCAGATCTCATTAAGACCATATGCTCCTGGGCAGGGTCAGCACAGACAGACTGCAAGATCCCAGTGGCTGGATCGTCGTCACAGAGCCACAGCACAGACCCAAAATAACTTCAGCGCCGTCATTACAGTTGCACTAGGTACAGCAGCAGCATGGAAATAGCAATCAAGGAGAATGATGGGCCAGTGGAGAATGCAAATGATTAAGGAAAAAACCCTTTACTGTTTAAGATTCCCCCTGAAAACAGTAACTGTGAGACACCTGTCAGTATATAGAGCTTATCTGTCTGTGCAAGATCTCACGATACCGCGTTCAGCTACCACGGCTAATGAACGAAAACAAACTTGACAAAAAAATAAACCCACCAGGACAGTTTAAAACAATAGATTAAACCACCTGCATTATTTCCCCTGCAATTAAATTCCAGAATTAGCATAAAGTAGGAAAAAACACCAAAATGGTGATAGCTATCGCTTATCTGGCTCTCTAGTGAATCACGTCTGCAGCCACCCCCAGCGCACGCCGCGCGTTAACTCTTCGCACCGTGGGTTTGTACAACTCTGAAATATAAAATTAGTTGCTTTTGAAGGACACTGAGCTCCCTCTGGTGAAGGCATAACAAGTTTATTAAGTAAGCACCACCTCTGGAAGTATAATCCCCTCTGGCTTCTTCCATGGAGTTTATTGGTTCAGTTTTCCTAACCATGAGCATCATTAGGGCAATGCAGTAATTAAGAGTTGTTAGAAAGTGAATTCTCAAACTGCAGATTAGAAAATTAAACTATTTCCTGATTACATATTAATGGAGCACAACAATAGCAGTTGCCATAAGCTTGGAAGGCAACCAAGGGATAAATCTGTGTACTTAATTACCATAAACAATGGCTGCATAGAAATGAAGTTTTATGCACATTCCCTTCTGTAATATGTCTGATATCAGTACACACTTGACAATTCTTGTTCAATTATCTCTATTATTTAATGCGCTGTGAACGGCTCTGTGTAAATAAAATTAACCACCCCAATTACTTTGAATTCATCTAGGGACAACGTAATAAAAAATGTGAAGAATTCTGTATGCCTATTAATCTAAAACATTACAGAAGCTTTCACCAGATTTTCTTGTCTATATTTATTTTGCCTACATTTATTTTAGTGCACTGCTAATTCAATTACATTTACCATCAGTGGTCAATCAGCAGCAACAGAGGGGTTTTTTTTTATTTCATTAATCCTTGTACAGTACCACAAACATGCCCAACCATTAGTAAGGTACAGGATCTCACATGGAAAACACAAATATGCTTCTACTTGAATTTGGGAGCCTGAAGTTAATAAAAAAAACAATTAAAAACACTTCATACCCCATGGCCAGATAACAAAATATCTGATAGCTGCAATTTTTTTTCAAATACTTGTTTTTGCAATAAGTGAAGAAACAGTGACTGAAAAAGAGATAAATTTCAGATTAGAGATTTGTAAACCAGGATTCTTTGATTTTTATTTTAATTGTGCTATGTGATAATTCTGCATTTTAATTGGCATTTGGATATCAAGATGATGGACACCTTAAAATGCAATGACAGAAGAATTTGCAGTGGAGGAAGACACTGTTAGAAGCAAAGACAAAACTATTTTACCCATAGCAGGTTAGGCAAAACATGGGTAAATACAATCCCGAGGAAAGCAAGATAATCCTACCTCTGTCATCATTTAGTTTCAAGCCATTATAACAGAAGAAGAAGAAAAATCAATGATATTAGATCATGATTTTATACTCCATCATCTAACTCATTCCTCTTACTTGAAAGTCTGGGCTTTTCTCTAAGAACTTGCACCCAGCAAGTTTTTTGTGGTGTTGTGCTTCACAGGGCAAAATCCTTCCTATAAACTCTTAGCTACATCCCAACAGCAACAGCAAAAGTGCCATGAGGTTCTTCCAGGGAGCTCAGGGCACTGAAGCACTGATTCCCCTCACAGCTTTGTAATGGAGCAGTAACCACACTGTGCTGGAACAAGGTGAGGATACATTTTCATTACAAGGACTGAGGTTACGCCACCACTGACATAAATTACTGGATATTAACAAAAGTGTGACTACTCAGATTCAAATGGAAATCAGCAACCCAGAAATTTTAATAACTTTTTTTTTTTTTCACACATCTTAGGAAAGTGTTTCTAGTTAAATCATGAGCAGCTGGCACCGGAAATACAAAGCTTCAGCCAGTTCCAAACTCTGTGCCTAGCTGACGAACTTTGAAAGTATCAGCTCCCTTCTGGCCAAGAGCCAGGAACTTGTCTTCCCCAGCCAAAAAAGCTCCCTAGCAGAGCAGGAAAATGGCGATGCATGTGCAGACAAGGACCTAGGCTGGCTTCCTGCAGCCCCATTTTCATTAGATGCCCTTCCCTTATGGAGGGCAGCAGCTCTTAGGGCATTGGTGGAATGGATACTCTGCAACCCAGGCTGCATCCTAGGGAATGAAGTGGGAAGCAGTTGTGTCAAGGACTTCTCTCCTTGTTCATGCCAGAAAGGGAGTGGGGCATTGAGAACCTCCAGGATCTAATTCTACCCACAGCCACTGCGCCCCTATCAAAGCCAGGGTGGCATTTTCAACCTTTTATTTGCAATCCTAAGTGCTAGAAACTTTCTCTAAAACATACAAAGTCAAACAGTGCCATGAGCTGGGATCTAACCGAGACCATATATGATTTATACTTACAGTTGCTTCTCTTTTGGTGAAACCATATGATTTCTTCCACATTTATCAAAGCCTGAAGTGTCCAAGGGTTAGTCACTATATCTTTCTGGTCTTATCACTAGCCCACAGTAAGGAAATTTCCACCAAGACAGGTGGAACATTAAAACAAATGTTTTGATACATGGGGAAGAGGATACAAAAATCTTTTCCTGTGAAATGAATGTACTATTTGAAATGAACGATACAGAATAATGTTCAAGCTGCTGCCTGAAAAAATCCCTCCTGGCTAAGCAACAAAAAGGACTCTTGAACTCATAAGGATGAAGAGCTGCCAGGTGGCAAAGAGTCTCCCCACTGGAAAAAAACATCCCCAGTTCTGTGCTGGAGAAGGATGAGAAGGAAGAGACAGTGCTTTCTTCCTAGTAAGTCCTAATAAAGAACCAGGCCAAGCACAGTGGAGAAGGAAAAGATGGTGTAGTCCCCAGCAGACACAACAGGGTTGAGCAGACCATGCTCTACCTCCTTCTTGAATTCAATTTCAAGGCAAATGACTGAATCATGATGGGAGTCCCTCAGTTGTTTAATTTATCTTGCATGGTCTTGGCACACACAGAAACAGCACTGAAAATCCCAACACCAAATGTGCTCCCACACTGATGGGGACCATGACCCTGCAAACAGTTGGTAGGATCATTCAGTGTAAGCCCTTCCTGACACAAATGTACAAACATGGTACCCTGCTTCAACTGCTGAGAATAAAGGCAGCAGAGAACTTCACTTGCCTGAGGTTCTCCAGTATTACAACCCTAAGCACTATAAAATTAAGAAAGAGATGTGATTTAAGAAGGGTGTTAATTATTAAACCAATTCATTTGTGGTTCTTGTCCTTCATGTTGAGTTTTCAGCATCTTTTCACTACACATGCCCAAGTGTCTTCCTTGTTCCTAAAAAGCCTGCATTTTCAGAAAAGCCAAATATCAAAAGACTTTTCAGAACAACTCTTGAGAGCTGGCAGCATTTCATACTTCTCATCTTTCTGGTATGAACCAAAATCTGAGGGAGCATTTGCAAAACCCCGAGATCATCATCAACAGCCCTTCAGGGCTTTTCTAGCTACCATGCTGTGGTTACTTTCTTCCCTCAGACTTGGCTTTACAGACCACTTGGTGGCCCGTGGCAAGCTGGCAGGTGCTGACTCATCATTTTTGTTTCCAGATCCCTCTCCCAGTCAGACACTGAGGAGAAGCTGCCCAGACCCTGCCAGAAGAAGCTGGGATGAAGACATGGGCACCAGCTCCTGATTTGTCTGCTTGAGGAATTACTTCCTGTTGAGAGGTATGGAAGAAAACCAAGTGCCATCCTGGCAAAGAGAGCCTCCAATGAGATGAGACGCAGCAGATCCTCGGAAGGCTCTCTGGTAAGATGTGAATCACTGTTAAAAAAAGTTTGAGAACCCCTCCTTCCAAGATTATAAAGTTAAAAACCCTGTTTTCACATATTTTCTCCTAAATTGCATTTTTTATCTGAGAACATAAATAGGATGTTTATAATTGACCTGTCAAATCAATTGCTTTAAATTAAATCCTGAATGCTCAGGAAATGTTCAAAGTAAAAATTTTATTATGGCTGCACCAATTATCCCCTTCTCCCCAGTACAAGAAATGATGGATATTTATCAGTATTTCAGTTACAAACCTCTGAACTCCACTCTTACTCTCCAGCTGTGTGCTAGACTCCTATTTTATGCAGGATGCTTATAAAAAAAATTAACCTGATCATGGGTCTGATAGGAAGAATGCAGCAACTTCTGTCATACTTCAAAATACAAGAAATTAAAATCAGTAAGAAATCTCCTTTAAAATGGACTAAATGACATAAATAAAATCATAACATGGTTATTAGAATTTTTAAAATCCCCAAGTGCTGTGCTGGTAAGTCCATATGTATCTATAGGTGGTATCTGGAGTACATATAAGACTTGTGAAATATTGTACTGGCTCTTGTGCAGAACATACATTTCACAAATATAAACAAGTACACAAGAAAGTGCAGGATAATACACACACATTTTTTTCTAGCTAAATAACTAAAGATCAAGATACAATGCATTTGAAAAAGTACTTCAAAAGACCACAACAGGTAAAAGTTCTACTAAACTAGCATCCACTCAGAATGGAAATAGCTTCTGATTTACATGTTTTTGTAAAATTACTTTAAAATATTAAACACCCTCAGCACGTGACAAAGTAAACACCTCGAAAAAAATACCCTAATATTTGGATACAAGTGGCAGGCTCATTTCAAAGTATTGAATTTTAACTAAAGTCAATTCATCTGTATTTCAAAACATAACACTGGATTCAAATTGACTTTAAAACCTATTATTTCAGTTAAAGGCAGGCTTCAAACTTATAACACCAGATATCCATGTAAGTTACAAAGACAATTTACCCACAAAGTAATCTGGACCAACTAACTTTTTTCCCCTGGACAGGAAGAACATTTTTTGGACCCACAACACTATTTATTTTTGAAACACCAAAGCATCTTTTGTTTCCAATTGCTATGGTTTAACCTCTCCATCTCTGATGACCACCAGCACTTGATACCCATCTAAAGTTCATCATTGAAGTCACAACCATTATGCTTTTAACAAAAAATTGCCCATATATTTGAATCCTTTCAATGGCACCTACCACACCAAGTATTACAGACTTTTAAAACCCATCCTCCTGAAAATAAACAAATAAAATAATTGTGGAGCATCAGTAACCAGACAGTATTCTTAAATTTCAGTGATCTAGCCAATGGAGCCTTCTTCCATGTACTGTGCTGTTTCATGCAGTACATGGCTTTAACTGGCCAAATTTTTTTTTTTTCCCCACTGAATCAGTAGAACAGTGAAGATCTTACTTTTTTTTCCTTTTTTTTTNTAGGTTTTTTTTTTTTTTCCTTTTTTTTTTTTTTTCCTTTTTTTTTTTTTTTAAGCAGTGGCATATCAATGAGGCACAGATGTGTATTCCAACTCTGCATGGATGAGCACACTGTTCAATAGTGCTGGCTCACACGGTATCAGGGCAAGTTATCACTTCCCATGAAGGCACTCTTATCACCAGGGCCCAGAGAGGTGGCTGCAAATCGCAGCCTTTTTATTTTCAAGGCAGTTTTGCTGAACATTCAGGCTTCAAAGATTCACACTTCCAAAACTCTATAAGAGTTTGTGAACGCTCAATTTGCCAAAACTGTTTACAGTGTAATTGGGCACCGTACCTGTGTCCATGAGATAGCGAAGGCGCTTCTCCACCAGCGCGGCACGGGTGTCAATTTGCTTTTGCTCATTCTCTAGTGCTGCCAATTCTCCTACAACATACTGACTGGTGTCTTTGAACCCTTTCTGTTAAAGAGAACAAACAAGAAGAAAAAAAAAACATCACTTGTAAGTTGCATTTTTCCTTTCCACAAACACTTAGTAAGGCACTTACCTAAACAACCAAATATCATGCTCGCTACCAAAAAGCTAACACATTTCATAAACTTTACAATTTTGCCAAATGTCCTTATTTGTTCATTAAAATACCCTGGTTTTTTTCCTTAGGGAACATTTGATGCTGCAGTTTTTTACTAGCTGGCAGTTATTTTGAACTTCCTGTAATTTATTTCTAAGTGCATGAAAGCTTCTGTAACAAAGTGCCATAAAAAGAAAGGTAATACAAATTGTATGGCACAATGTAACGTGCCATTTCTACTCCATTCAGGTCTGATTCAGTTTTAAAACATTAACTTTCAGGGCTAAAAAACCTAGAGTGTCTAATGACAATTAAGAAGTGGGCTTTTAAGATTAAAACCAAACCCAAACAAGATCCATGACTTGTTTAGCTCCTCTGAGCCAACTGTAGCACTGAGGGCCCTCAGCCTGGGCCATCCTGCCCCTCTGGGCTTCTCTGAGTGAAGGAACTGGCCTGCCTACAGGGTGATCTGTAAAAACACCACTAATTAACCACTCTTATCCTGGAAAGTGATGACAAGGCCCTGGGCAGGCAGTCAGGTGCACAGGGACTAACCTGAGCTGTCCTGCTTCTGTGCCAATCCCAGGAAGCAGCCCAGGGATGCCACGTTGATAAATCCTACTGAACCTCACCAAGAAAGCTGTGGGAACACTCTAAAAAAACAAATTTGCCTCTTGTACCCTGTAATTCCTCAGCACTGCCCTGCACATGACCACACAGACCTCCAAGTGTCTCACAGGAGCCCAAGCAAAGTCATTCAGCACCTCCAAGTTGTTCTCGTGTGGCCCAACAACTTTCACACAGTGTTGTGGCTGTACACAATGCTGAAATGTCATTCCTGAAGCATGTTTTTGCATAAGTGAGGAAAAACATGTTGCTCCTTCCAAGTAACCTTCCATGCACTTTTTTCCCTCCTACGCCTGACCCAGAGCCTGGGTGAGTGTTTTAAATAGGTTAAAAAAAACAACAAACAAACAAACAAAAACCCTGACAAAATTATTTCTTGTTTCATCTACACCCCGTCAAGGATGAAACAAAAGTCACTGTCCTTCGTGAACAGAAAAATACACAGGCTTCTTTTTTTTTTTCTGAGACTTATTTCCCTACTAGAGGCTAACTTGTTGCTGCATAAGGGTCTCAGATACTTTCACTGAACGTTTTCCATTGGTTTTCTCTAAATGTCTCTGTAATAATCAATTCAGCTTCATATTCAGGCAGCAGGCATAATAAACACATCAGCATATTATTTCAAATAAAGACATGTTCAAAGTGAAAGTTAACAGCATAGCTGAGCTCCCAGAACCAGTAATGAGCATAGATTTGGGGTATACAAATTTAAGGACATTAATTTGGTTCCTCTCTTCCTACACAATAGCCAACAGTAGCATCCCTAATGGAAAACCCTTTTCTACCTGTTGTATACCCAGAAAAACAGCAATAACAAAACCAAAACTCTCTGAGAGCAGCCCCTGAAGAAAGAAGAAAAATCAGTCTGGGGAGTTGAAGTGATGTGCAATATATTGCCTTTCATCAACTGTAATTAATTGAAAATAGTATGAAAACTTCCCTAATGTCAGCATGTATAATTGTTAACAATTGCTATTAGAAGATGAAAAGAAATGCTGTGTCAGGCTGTAATATCCCAAGAGTTCATGTGTATCATCTGCATATATAATGTGAACTCACTGTGCCAGACCTTTTCAGCTCTGCAAAAGTACAACTGGGCTAAAAATAACTCCGGCTTGTAAAAAGTTTGATGTTGTAGTGCAGATATGACAGTGGTACAAAATTGCTGCTCAGCTCCAGATTGCCTCAGCAAAAACGACAAATGTGTTCAGATAAACTGTGGAGAGCCACAAACAACCACCCTCAAAGGCTGTGTTGCGCTTTCAGACAAAAAAAAATTCAGGTTAAAACTTGGTTCTTCCTGCTTCTGTCCCGCAGCTGTCCATCAAAACCAGCTTTCTCCCTGCGGTCTATCAAATATTTCCCTCACAAATCAATTTTACACATGATCAGCCCATACCCCTACTGAGCTGAACCTCCCCGTTAATTAAGTGAAGAAATTACCATATATATTATATTAATGCAAACATCATTCAGCTAGTAATTCACGGCTGATCTGGATAATGGAAAGGTTGAACACCCATTAACCCAAGCCAACAAAATGGGTTGGCTGAGAAATTCTAGCAGGTCTCATGTGACTCTTCCCTCTAACTGCAGCTCTGCGGTATCTGCTATTGTAATAATTAAAATCCTCCCGGTAGATCAATACTGGAATCTCTTTATGGGAAGTGCCCTGATGGAAATGTCTCAAGGAAGCTGGGGCTGTGGAACTCTGAAAAATTCATTTTTTTTATCTGACAATTATCACCACACTGCAGACTAATTCAACAGTGCACCCCTCTCACTCTGCTTTGAATGCACTGGAGATTGACATCTAAAAAACCCTAACATCTCATTTTAACAAATAAAGGCACTATTTCCACATACAGTTTGGAATTATCAGCAATCATGAAACCAGACAAAAAATTAATATACATTAAGCACTTCATCTTCTGATGGCTTCCTCTGAGTCTCAGCTATCGCAGCCTTCTCCTCATTTCCTCTCTTTGTATCTTCCTGTATTGATCTCTGCCTTTTCATCTCTTGAAAAAAGGGAAAAGACATGTAAAATTATTATAAAGCTTGATATTTATGTATTGAAACGTGGACTTACATTATCAGGTTTTCATATATTTATTGTTAAATATTATTAAATCATAAGATGGGGGAAAACAGGTTTTGTATTTTTCTCCTACCTGGTCTGCTCTCCACGTATTGACTGAAAGACTGGAGCTGAGTTTTCCTGACGGTCGAGTCCTTGCTGAACACAACGGGATTTCTAAACCGTTCTGCTGCTTTTTGTGATCGCTCAGCACGATGTTCCTCTGTTCCATTCTGCTGGGGGAAAAAAACCAGACACACAACAGTTCCTTTTGTTTACAAGCGGGAAGACGTTAATTCGAAAGGTACGTTTTTGTCAGGGGACAGGACACAGCTTTTTACCAAGTGGATTTCACAACTCGGGCCGTGGTTTATATTGAATGGAAATATCAGCTGCCGGGGGGGGAAAAAAGTAGAAGAGTGATTAACTTTTCCTCTTTTTTTTTTTGTTTTGTTGAATATGTGGTGGTAACGACTGTGGCTTTTTGCTTTGCAGGCACCCTCCTGCAGAACTCTCCACTTCTTTACCAAGCAGAGCTCTTCATTGTGGCCGGCATTTGCCACAAATGCCGATTTTAAACAAACAAACAAAAAAAATCTCTCCTTTGCACCTTTGCTGTGCCAAGCCCCGTGTGTGCTGCTGCCAAGTCGTGGCGTCTCTGCCCCTCAACACGATCTGTATCATTTTAAAGCGTGTTGCCTTTAGCCTCTCTCCCTGCCCGGTACAGAAATCTGTCATTTTCTCTAGTCCCATAGACTTGTATGACAAGAAGAACTAGTTTCTAATTTTATGCCCATTGAGATAAACCACTAATGCTGGATGAAGTCTAAAAGGTAGGATTATAATGCTACCCCACTGAACTGCATTTCATCAGCTATAACTTTCCAAAGCCAGATTTGTAAGTAAGCCCTTTACAGCTAAGAAAACTACAATTATCTTTTCCAGGGCTTCCTATGTTAATACTGGTAACAAATTCAAATGATTCTATCAACACGAAATATCCCAGAAGACTGAACCACTGTGGTGTGTGGAAGCTGCAGATACCGAGGTGCTGTGTACCAAACAAATATTTCATTTTATACCTAATCTTTTATTATTTTTATTAAGTGTTTTGAAAGTAAATAGGGAAAGGCTAAGATGCATGACTAATAGCTAAGCCTGCTGAATGCTGAAACTGGTTATCAAAAGCTACCAAGACTTTGCCCTTCCTCTGCATTGAGACAATCGGTAATGAGGGAGTTCTCCAACGGCCTATTCTCTCGCCTCAAGGAGGCCGGGGATACACAATCCCCAAGGGAAGGTAACAGTTTATCCTTTTCCACAAACACAGAATGCCTCATTTAGAAACCTGTAAACTGCATTTTATTAAAAAACAAATCCACCTCAATGCCAAGAGCTCCATGAGAACAGATGGACACCATATATTCCTTGTAACGCCGCCTTTTCAACTCCTCCTCAGAAAAGACACGCAGGGATAAACTGTTAAGTTGCACCTTTTTGTGGGAGTACCTCAAAAAGAATCAACTCCTTCACAAATGCTTTTCATAAAGAGAAATACCTTTTTTTTTTTTGCCAGGTTAGGTGATACCAAATTACCCTAAGAGGCAGCCTGTGTGTCATTTCACAGAATTAAGGCTTAAACAAGTATTGCTTATACCTCTGGATGACTTTTCAGCTGCACTAAATCAGGTGGTTATAAGATTTTGGTTAAATAAAAGGTGGTTTCCTGTTATTAGTGTAATAACCATCTGACAGCCTAAACCGGAGTCTTTACCAAAATAAACAAACATGGCTAATTTTTTAGGCCTGGCAACATGCTAAAATATCAGTGTGATTAGCTAGTAAATCCCATTTTAAGAAACCTTTTTATGACTGGGGACTTCTGCCACTTTACAAATGTATTCCTCTAAGCCCACTAATTCAGTTAGCCTTTTCAATCCATTGTATTATTCTTGGGCCAGCTTCATTTTGCATTAAATCCACTGCAGAAAGCTAAATTGAACGCAAAAATCAGACTTGATCCAGGCTTCCTTTTGTTCAAAGATAGAGACCGAAAGTCCTCTGCTGCTGCCACACACTTTCATCACCAATTTATAGGAACCGACAGTGTAAGGGAAAAGCAATGAAAGTCATTGTTTTGGGACTTCAAAGCATCTCTGTATCTGGGGAAGGAAATCCTTTCAGTCAGCAGCGCTCTCCCCACAGACTGCAGGTGGGTGAAAAGTTATACTCAACTGGAAGTGCCCCAGAGCCATAGGGGTATTAATGACATACAGGGACTATTTTTTAAAAAAAACAGAATAGCGAGAACACAAGGGGTCTAATTAAGAAAATGAAATGGAAAATTGATTGGTGGGCACTTTATGCTGAAGTGGTGAACATTAAGAATAGGCAGAATGCCCATATACACCACATACTCGTGCCTGCTTTTCTCAATAGCACTCATCGGGCACCCAAAGTATGTAAAACCTTTAAAGTGCACCACAGCTTTAATTTTAATGTAGGAAAAACAGAGGGCCAGGACTGGGAGGGAAGCAAATCTCTGGGAGTCCAGCCCCACTCCCATTCAAGTCAGGTAGTCTGGCTGCTGATTGCACCAGGAGCAGGATGGAGCCCGTGCTGCATTTCTGATATCAGTAACAACCTGAGCAGGCAGAATTGAGAGGGCTTCTTGTATCTGTTAGTGTTCTGCTAATGACAAGTATCAAGATTTAAAAAAAAAAAGGAAAATGTGTTAATCAATCAACAGAAAAAAAACCAGTGCATTGCAAACCATGTAACTGCACTGCCACAAAGATTTTCTGTGTTTCTGACTCTGAAAGATTTGGTAAGAAATTATTTTCCTCCTCGCAAAATACAAACCCTCAATCACAACACACAGGTACCAAAACAAAAGCATTAAGCAAAACTTACCTTAATGTCTTGCTCTGAGCTATCTGTTACAGTTTTCTGAGCAGCACTGGAGAGTGAATTTGCCACCTGTGGCTGAGCTTCTAGGAGCTTCTTCAGCTTCAAATCCACCAACTTACTGTTTTGTTCTGTTAAATATGCAAATACCACATACAACAGAGTGAGATGCATTTCAATGCAGACTCGCTACAACAATGTAGCAATTTAAAAGGTAGATTTAATTTACTTTGCTATCATTTTGAACTTAAAAAAAAAAATAGATGGAATTGTTTTTGTGATTGAGATCGGTGCAGGTTTGTGTAACATACATAGATTTTTTTCTTGGAAAACATACATGACACTCAGCTGAACAAGTAAACACGCTTGCAGACAACAGATGAAAACCACAGAAAGTAGATAATGTTTAAAGTTACTCCCAATGGGTACACACCTATACTTTGGTATAAAAACACACTTAAAAAGCCATTTATTTAAAGATGACCATTTATCATATAATTTAAATACTGATAACCCCTCAAGTTTATGAACTGCTAATTCAACCTAAGGCTTCTTGGCACAGCTCCTCATAAAATTTCATTATCAAAAAAAGACTACTTTCTAGTAATAATTTACCATGATTCATAGAGTATGTTGCAACTGGGAGTCATAAAAAATGTTTCAGAACTGCATCAAAGGGACAGACTCAAAGTCTGTTGAAGTCCCCAAATTTTTTAATCAATTTCAGCAACTTGGATCAGAGCCCAAATAAATAACAGTTGAGAACTTTACCTCCCACTGTATGTGAAGGTTGAGTGTATGAATCTGTAACACACCTACACACACAGAGGCACACAAAAAAAGGAGGAAGGTGTTAATAACAAGCTGCAACACAGGGCTGTGGAGCTGTCCCTGGGCAGGGAAGCAGAGGAAGCCCCCAGACACACACTCCACATGCAGCTCCACATGAGGAATCACCCCTGCACTGGAGCCAGGGGAGCATCACCTGCACATGGGATGCACTCACACCTTGGCCTTGGCTCACAGGTGGAGAGGAAAGAGCAGCTCCTGTTTTCCCATATGCACAAGGTGAGTTTTTCAGTGCAGGCTGGTGGCTTCTAGCTGGTGTGGAAAGTGGAGTCATGACTGTTTAGCCACACAGCTCCTTCCAAGGTTTGGAGCGCTCCAATGCATATCAGCCAAAACATTTTTGGCATGAGGGCAGCCAAACGTTGCCTGTCTCCAGCAGCAATGGGCTGGGCTGGATTATGAAGAAGGATAGTTTCCCTTTCCTCTGGCACACCCAGTCAGGGTGTCCTTAATTGAGGCTCACATGTAAGTACATGCAGGTTCTCGTGGGTTTATACATAAACACCGTGTAACAAGGATGATATAAGAGGTTCACAACATGTAGAAGTACTGACAAATGCAGACAGAAGCGATACTGGAAACCAAGAAAGAGTAAAAACAAAGTTTTCTCTTCTTGAAAGAGATGGGAGGGGCTAAGATCCAGCAGGGGACTAATTAACATGGTCCATAATGATCCCAAATGTGAAATGTCCCTTAATAGTTGTACTTTTAGGTGTTCCCAGGAGATTCAGCCTTTATTAGAACTTGGTATGAACTGGCAGATTTAAACCAAAATCATGCAGTCTGATTTCTACCACAGCACTAGACTGCTTTCTGTATTACTGTCCATCTTCTTTCTTACATGTCTGTACATCTGGCTACTATGCAGACTGAACTGCAAAATCATGTCCCAGGTTTTTTTCAGAATGTCTCACCAAGGTGGACATGGAGCACTGGGCAGTGGGTTTGTATCCCCAAAAAGGAACCTCTCAGAAAAAATGGCCCACAGAAATAAATGTTGGTAAGTCACTGGGGCAGCGGGACAGGCATATTCACTTATTCAGTTTCTATTCCTCCTAAAATTAACCAGTCTTTATTGGAAAATTATTTGACAGGACTCTGATTTAAGTAAGCTAAATTCAAGTGCTGGAAACACTAAATATATTTTCTTCTGTGTCTGGAAATCCTCAAATAAAAAAAAAAAAAGGACATGACTCAAATCATTTGCACGCAAGCAAGACTAGAAAGTGCTATATACACATCACTGTTGGTTTAATTTACAAAGAAAAAACCACTAAATAAGGTTCTGATTTAACATATGATGGACATTTGGGTCTAGCTAGCATGGGCAGAATCAAGCCAGAGGATGCTGCAGATCTTCTCTCTTGTACTGCCTGTTTCAAGACACAGTCCTGTGCTGGCCAAGTTACTCCAAGCCTGAGCTAACTGTAAGATTCCAAATTTCCAAGATTCCACGTTTAGCACCACATTTATCACCTAAACTCCAGCTGGGCTTGAAGAGTTTTGAAAGGGGGGAATAACACTCCCGTGACTTCATGTGTTTACAAACCACCTGTTTTCTGAACACTGTTAAGAAAATAGGACTGCTCCTGCTCATATTTATACCTCCATGCCCCCACTGAGGCAACAAGGTGTAAACACAACAACTGGTCCTCAGGAAGGAACCAGAGAGACATCAAGTCTAGATGGACACAGAAAGTCACATTTGCTCCTCTTCCCTGAGCAGATGGATGTGCAGAGTGGCAGCTGTAGTCACTCAGCCCTGGCACAACCAAGGCAGGTGGATTTTTTTCCTCTTTTTCTTTTCCTCTGCTTTCAAGTGGCTCTGTTTACCAGCATGGCCTAGGGTCCCCTTCCCCAGCAAAAGAGCAGGAGACATTTAAATCCGACATTGCTGGAAATAATGATTTAGTTAATTTTAAATTTTAACTAAACATGAATGCAGGATATTAAACATTAGGGTTTAAGAGACCTGAAAAGGCACAGGGGAATAAAGCTGACAGAGAGACAAGCAGCACATCAGTATTTATATGATGATGGAGTGTTAGTCATGCAAAATACACAAAATAGCCATTATTTAAATTACCCGTTGAATCAAGGTCATTTTCTAGGTTAGTAAGTTCATCTCCACCTCCAGTAACAGAGCATTCAGGAGCCTCCTCATTAGTATCTATCTCAATATTATCATCATCCTCATCCTCATCTGTAGGAACACACAGCATTAAGGTTAGTACTTTCATATGTACATGCAACACATCACTCAAAAAAAATGAATGCTTTAGAGAACAAGCTGAGTTATGATAAAAATGCAAATAATTAGGTAAATCCGGAAAGAGACTCCAGTCTGTCCACTTCTGGATTTATCTTTAAACTGAGGTAATTTGTTAAACATCTGGGGGTCTCTGCTGGAAACTCCTGCTCCAATAAAGGCAGAGTCTGGCCTCAGCAGTGGCTGAACCTCTGGGTAGCTTGAGTCAGAATGGTTTCCCCCAGGCTTCCAGTTCTCCGTATTGCAGAATGGGTGCCAAAGCTGACACGTGGCAGGTTCAGATGGCTCTGGGCAGCAGAAGGACATTGAGCTCCTGTCTCCTGAGAAAGGCTCCAGGTACTGAGTTCCCAGCTTGGTGAGACTTTGCTACTCCTCACCCTGCACAGTACATCCCAGAGCAGGGATGTACCTTGCCTAGGTTTGAGAGTCTCCTTCTGGTACAAGGAGGAACGCTATCACACTCAGTAAGCAACTATGTCAGGTGCAGTGAGAGCACACTCATGAATTGCTGAATTGCTGCTTTCCCAAAACCACAGGATGGGTCAGGTTGGAAGGGATCACACTGGATCATCTGGTCAAACTTCCCTGCTCAGGCAGGGTCATGGCAGAGCTCATGGCACAGGATGGTGTCCAGATGGTCCTTGAATATTCCCAGTGAGGGAGGCCCCACACCTTCCCTGGGCAGTCCCAGTGCAGGGGCTCTGCACAGTGAGGAACCTCTTCCTCATGTTCCTGTGGAACTTCCTGTGCCTCAGTTTCTCCCTCTGGTCCCATTGCCCCGCTGAGCAGAGCCTGGTCCCTCCTGTGCCCCTCCCTGCAGGCACTGACAGACATGGAGGAGGTTCCCTCTCAGGGTCTCTTCTCCAGGGTGAACAGGCCCAGCTCCCTCAGCCCTTCCCCAGAACTGAGCTGCTCCAGTCCCTCCATCACCATCTGCCACCCTCTGCTGGCCCCACTGCAGGAGCTCCCTGTCCCTCCTGTGCTGAGGATCCAGAACTGGGCACAGCCCTCCAGCCTGGCCTCCCCAGGGCTGAGCAGAGGGGCAGGATCCCCTCCCTGCCCTGCTGGCAATGCAGTTCCTGATGCAGCCCAGGATTTATTGGCCTTGCTGTCCCCAGGGCAGTGCTGGCCCATGGGCAGCTCCTTGTCCACAGCACCCCCAGGTCCTTCTCTGCAGAGCTGCTGCCCAGCAGGGCACCCCCAGCCTGTGCTGCTGCCTGGGCTTGTTCCTCCCCAGGTGCAGGAGCCTGAATTTGTCCTTGTTGAACTCCAGGAGGTTCTTCCCTGCCCATCTCAGCCTGTCCAGGTCCCTCTAAAGGGCTCAGAGCACCCTGGGGTGTCAGCCACTGCTCCCAGCTTTGTGTCACCAGTGAACTTGCTGAGCAGGCATCTGCCCCTTCATCCAAGTCATTGATGAATAAGTTAAAAGTGTTTTACTGCACTGCTTTTAATCAGCATTGTTTGTAAGCTACACACATTTTAAATAAAATAATAATTGTAATTATATTTTTATGGGATCTTTCTACCAAGTTTCTCAGAGCAGCTTATGAATATCACTCATGAATGAGCCCCATAATGTTTTATGAAGTAGGTGATTATTATAATTACAATTATGATGATGATGTAGGTAAAAGAGTAAGTAACCTGAAGAAGATCAAATAGCAAGTTCTGAACTGTGAAGCAGATCCCAGAAAAAATCCTGACTCACATTTTCAATACAAATATATAATGAAATTCAAGTCCATAAAAGCTAGATTAGTAATTTCAAAGTAAGTAGATGCATTGTATTTACTCACTTTTAAATCTCATATCAAATGCTATCTCCACTTGTTCAGACTTACACTAACATTTTTTTCCTAGGTATGCATGCATGTGTAAAAATGATAAAAAGGAGTAGGCTAAAGTATGTCTGAAGAAACAAGACAGAGTAAGTAAAGGAACTTTAAAATATCTGCAACAGGAAAAAAAATACAAATTATAAATACAGGATATGGGTATATTCAAACATCATATGAACAAAAAGGATCCTAAACATAGTACCATGATGGCATAATTCTGAACCCCAGAGGTTTGGACCAGGACTGGTGCTGATCACTCATGTCTTGGAAACACATTCAGCTTCATTCCCAGCCCTGAAGCTTGCACTTCAGGCCCACACTGTTTTCATGAAGATTGTACAACTGTATTTTTACTTTATCCACGGCACCTATAATTCCCATTTTAGGAGCCTGTTGATTTTTTTTAATGTCTACTACTTTTTTCTAACCAGCTGCTCCCTCAATTACCCTGTAACTAACCAACATCTTCCACAGACCTCTGGTGATCCAGGGCAAGGCTCTTGCTGCAACAGACAGGAGAAAGAACTTCCCATTTCTTCAGTGTCTTATCCAACACTGGTTGTGTGTGTGATGGAGCCTGTGCAGCAGGACCCCTGTGCTTCAGCTGAGCACCAGGACCTCCCTGGGCTCCCCTCCATGTGTTCTCCTTGGTCTCCAGAAGACTCAGCTTTCTTCCAAGCTGCCCCAGACTGAGAGGGAGTGATGGAGAAGATCTCTTTGCAGCCAATCCAAGATCTGCAACCAGACCTGGGACCTGACAGATGGTGCTCCAGGTGTGGAAGTGGGTGGGCAGAAACATTCCCAATTCTCTGAGACACCTCTGCTGTTTCCACCTAAACTCACACAGGTGATCCTGGGACCTGAACTCCTGTTGTTTCAGGAAATGTAGAGGTAAGTGAACAAAGTAAAATAACACAGCATGATCTTCATCAAGTGGAAAAAAGGACAAAAATAAAGGGATAAAAAGCAGACTGAAGAGAAAACAGAGAATGGTAAAGCAACAACAGCAGCAATTCTGACGGTTTTGAATTTCCTTCAAACTGCCCTTCTGTTTCTGATGAGGAGCTGGACTTTGCACACCATTCTAAATCCTTCAGGATGGTGTTGGAGAAATTCAGTGGCACTCAGGCCACGGTACTCTCAACTACATCCTGGAGTTCACACGGGGCACACTTGAAAGCATGATTTGGACATTTGGAAGAGGTGGAAGGGAAGAAGGAGAGACACTCGTGGCAGAGGAAAACCAAATCCACCTGGAGCCTAGAAGCAGGCAATGACTTTTGGAATCACCCAAAGGAGTCACAGCTCACAAGGTCAGCTCACAGCTACTAGTCATCCCACAGGATGGTAGAGGTGTCAAAACAATCTAAACAAGATGACAGGGTTTAAGACTCCTGCATACTAAGGGAATGCTTATATTAGATAATTTGATTTTCTTTAATTTAATATAGCAAGATGAGATCAGAGGCACTGCCTTTGATACCACCATTTTAGGAAACAAAAGAGATGGCAATATGGAAGGCACCAGTTTCTAGTATCAGATAATGACCTGACCTGGTATTTAATTTAAAGTTGGCAGACTTTGACTGAATATGATTATCAGGACATTTACATTTTATTTAAAAAAATCAATTAAAAGCAGTAATTTGAAGTAATTTCAGAATTTTTCAAGTATCTTTACAAATCTAGATCCCTTGATTTAAATTACTCTAGGGTTTTTTTTTCAGTTCAATGTTCTGCCAGTGTATTAAAAGGGAAATGTGTTTAGGGAGCATGTTACAACAAGATTTTGCAATTATAAATGATAAAAGGAACAACATGACGAAGAGATAACAGATATCTTTTATGAAAAGAACAAATTGCTAGTGCAAAAAACTTAAAGCACTTGGTCTAGAACCAGGGCAGACATTTAGAAAATGACTGAAGGACTGAAGAACTGCTTCCTTGGAAAGTATGCAAATTTGAATCCTAGAAAGACAGTAAAGCTTTACTAGGTCATGAAGAAATGAACAAAATAAAAGATAAAGGATTGAGTCAACAACTTAACAGCACCGACCATCTCCTGCACAGCATGGATTGCAATCTGGACTGGAGAGAGAGAAGTAAGCATCTTTTGGAACCACGTGGAAACACCAGAATATTGGTGGAAAGGGACCCAGAGGCATTTTATAGCTCTTACATCTTACTACTCAGATTAAGATCAGGCCTAATTTGTGGTTAAACTGATATTCTCTTGACTTGGTTTCAGCTTGTCCACACGTGAAGGATTTGCAGCTGACTGCATCAATTTCTAGACTAAATGAGAAAGGAATAATTTTCATAGTGAAGCAAAAGCATTGATGGGGGCTGGATCATGTTACTGGGAGAAGCTGCACAAACAGCACTCACTCTTCAGGGCAGATATCTCCAGCCTTCAGCATTGTCTCTGGGAAAGTCCTTCAGGCCTGTGGATCTTGAGATATTTAATTTATTTACTTTCAGGCACAGAGTTCACTTTAAGGCTGCAGGATGTGACAGGAGCCTGTGCACAGCAATCAAGGCAGCAAAGGCAGGGAATGGAAGAAATGCAGAGTTGAAATACTGGTTCTGTGCACAAGAAATCTGATGTCAGGGCAAGAAATTACAGCAGGAACTGCCAACAGATAGAAATACTGCCTGCTAAAAATATTAAGAAGCTAACACTTGTTCCCTGAGTTGGAGACTAAGCATGATGAATAAGACTGTGCCACCATGTATATTCCCTGAAGATCATTGCCTCAGAAATGAGAATCTTGAAATCTTGGACATACCCTGTCCTCACCACTGCCAGGTCCGAGCCACTTCCTCACACCGACGCCAGCTCAAACAAAGGATGGAGATGTGCCAGAGAGCAAAGAAAACACACCACCCAAATCCCAGCAGAGCAGTTCCACTGCTCAGGGACAATTCCTAGATAATAATGTCAATTCCTTTGTCCTGTAGCTGCTAGGAAAAGGGGGGGATATTTGGATCTCTATCTCGATACTGTCCCTGGATCCAGCTCAAGACATCCGCTTATCGGCCTGAAGCTAGTAGGACATCTAATAAATTTGAAGCTGCCATCCCAAACCCTCTGGCAGTTGGCAGGAAGAAGTGTTTTCTGTCTCACATGCCAAATACCCTATGAAAAAGACTGGATTTCATAGCTAGGGATGCTTTCCTTATCCAGGAAAGTTTCAACTTGCCATAGTCATTTGAGTTTCTCAGACCTTGGTTAAATAAAGCCTTTTAACAAAGAGTATTGCACCAGTGCCAAAGCATGAAATTCTTAATGAGCATATAGAAACAATGAAGGAGATAATGCTTTTACCTACAGTTGTAAGGAAGAAGTTAGTCTTTAAAGAATCCAGAGCTGAAAAGTCACTTTTTTCTGAAATAATTGAATCGAGAGTAAAATTATTTGGTACATTCCCTTTTGGTAAATCAAAAATTAATTGCAATCAATGCAGAAGAAGAGATTAATGAGGTATAATGGACAAGAGAGCTTGGAAGACACAGGATAATAAGCTTGTCTTGGGTATTGTGCAGGGGATACAGGACTCTACACAATAAAAATGTGAATGCAGTTAGGGGAAACATTCAAAGTCCAGTAGTAATAAGGAGACTGTCTATTAAATCCTAATTTTTGGTGGAAATTGAAAAACAAAAAAGACTAAACCCAAAAGTAATTCCAATTCGTTTGGTCTGTAAAGTGTTGGTCACAGAATGACTACATTTTAGAAGAACGAATTTCTTTAGGGGAGATTTGGTGTAGCATCTGAAAATACCAGTGGTGTGGTAGAATTATGTGCCATTTTGAGAAGGAGGAAGCAGAAGAAAATGCTATAAAATGCACACTGGACAGATAAAACAAGACAGGGAATGAAAGCTTTAGGTCCAAGAGAAGTTCAAATAGATTGGCCAAACTACTGTATGAACGAAGAAAAATCAAAGTAGGAAGTATAAATCAAAAAAGTAGAAAGCTGGGAAATTGTTGCACTGGATAAAACCCAATAGGTAGAGTGGTGATAACTTCAAAAATAAGTTGTCATCAATTCTGATACTTCTAGTAACACTAAACTCTCGGGGTTCATTTGCAATCTCCCTCTACAAATACAGATTTCTTTTAGTATATATGCACAGTGACCTCTCAGACTGTTTACAAATTGCACGAAGGGCAGGAAGAACAATGGCAAAATACAGAGGAAAACATGAACAGGACAACCACATCCCAGAAAGCAGCACACTGGGATATTTAGCAACTCTACAACTGAGTCACTGCAACAAAACAGGGTCACTGCTATCCAGCTGAGCACCCAGGACAGAACCAAAGACCTTACTTTGAGAGAAGGTATGGCAGGAACAGCTAAAACTCAAATTAGCAAACCTAAACCATACAAGGCATAATGAAACAGTGAGGAGGAAGTAATGAAATAATGCAGGATGGGGTGTGAAGAGGAACACCACGGCCTATGTAATACCCAAGTCCTGTGGTGTTTGGCTCAGCCTGTCTTACTGCCATCAAGGACATCTATTTGTCACAAAAGAGAGTTATGTTGGCAAGCTTGGTTTACTGAGCAAAGAGAGTAAAACTCAAGACCAGACTCAAAGGGAGATGTACAACTCACTGCTCTCTCCTTAGTGTTAAATGGAACAGAAGTGTTGAGCTTAGGGTGCAGTAAGACTGTATTTAAATATTTATGCATACAAAGCACATGTAGCAGAGAGAAATAAATATTTTTGCTGCATCGACATGCATTGTCAGTATCAAGCTGGATTTTCCTTACACTTTGGCTTATGATTACGAGTTAGTTTGAGAAACACTATTTCCCTCAGAATATATAGAAGACATTACAAGAGCAAGAAGCCTGGACTGAAACGTGTGTTCAGCACCCATTTGAGTGACACTGCATTACTCCAGCTCATAGCACTGGCAGTTATATGAATTTTAATGGTATTTCAAAGTCAGTTTAATAACATTATAGCAATATTACAACTCAAAACCTGTAAAAGCAAGTGGTCTGTCAACAGACTGCCATTTAAAACCAAAAGGTTGTTGCCCCCACCTCTCACAGGCCACGTTTAAAATTTTCTTATTTTGAACACATTTAATAAAAAAATAACATTTCTTAAATATTTCAAATGTTGTTTTCCCTCAAAATTATGTCCACGTTCCTATATAAAAATATATATTGAAGAGAACCAACAACCACGAAATTCTAAAAAACTGTGGGTAATGAGAAACCTGTAAATAATGGGTCAACATGAGCAACTCATTCAGAGAACACATTTTTCTTTCCATCACATGCGTGCTCTTCTTTTAACTGCTGGAAATTAAGTGACACAAACACAGATTTAGGAAACACATCTACGGGTCTTCCGATACGTTCACCTGATGAACAACAACGTTTTGAAGTGCGAATAAAAGCGATACCCAAAAAGGTCTCTGGTTCCTAGGTTGCCATAGGAATAAGATACAAGGTTCCTCAGCTCACCTCCAGATGCCTTTGACCTTTCTTTCAACTTTTCTGCAGCCATTTCAGTGTAGCTGGGAAGTTCTGACATCTTCACTCCAGATCGAGCTTCTGCTATTAGCTGACGAGCTCTCTCTCTCAGCTGCCGACGCCGCTCTTCATCTTGCTGCTAAGATATATTGAACAGTTGCCAACTCAGTAATTGACAGAAATGCAATTTCATTCTCAATCTGATCATCATGATAGGAACTGGTTTACAGCATGGTGCTTGGCCCACATTATAAATAGGACGCTCGATATCAGTTGGGTGTCACACCACAATTTTTAAAGACATCCATGCGTCAGATTATTTTTTTTTTTAAGCATTCCCCAAATTATTACTGCATTAGAAACCTGATGATTTGCAGTGTGAAGCTTTTATAAATTATGTTCCATAAAAACACCTTGATGAAAATTTGCAGACACTTTAGTCTCCAAGTAATCACACCCAATGAGTGATTTGAGCGAAGTTTTACTGTGGCTATAAAATGGTTTCTACTCAATTGAATTACTCATTCGAGTAGTATTCTGTCACAGAACTGAACTGAGAAGCCAGACACTGCTCTTGGTTACTCCAAGCACCAAGCTGACTTCAGAGTATAAAGTGGCATCAAATCTGAGGCATGTTCTTTGGCTTCAATGGATATTTTTCTTTAAAAAAACCCCCCAAACTAGTGAAAATTACTGAAAGAACAATAGATGCACTCAAAGCAGAAAAGACTTTGCATCCCTTTCAAACATCCTACTAGTAGGGCTTTGGTCAATAATTAAAGGAATCATACTGGAACCATGCCAGATAGTGTTGTCCCTCTAAGAACTTAGAAGCATGATAATATTTCAGTTACATAAATAAACAAAGTTCTGCAGCGTGAAATTTTGCAAAAGACTAACCCACCGTGATAAAAAAACCTTCATAAAAAGATGTGTTCAAACATATCTATGAGACTCCACAGTCTCCATAAGGGAAATCGTTTCAGTTTTCACCTTAAGCATAGGATTTTTTGCTAAGTTAGGTCTGTTTTTCCCCTCCCCTCAATATCAGAAAGGCTCATGAAGTGCAAAAAAGTCAGTGCCTGGCTTAAATCTAACCTGCCAATAAGTTTATGTCTTACTGACATAATGACCTGGATAAATCCCAGGTAGAGGCTGTTGACCTGAACTAAGTGGAATATAACAAACTGCCTAATTTTGGAGAGCCATTCTGGCAGCCTTCCCACCAACCCAGAAACTTGAGCATCCCACACCTGCAGAGGCTGCTGAGAGCTGTTGCTAAGTGCTATTTAGTTTAAGCAATCATTAATAAAACAAGCGCAAAATACTAATTAGGTACATTTTCTCCATTTCCATGTAAATTGTTTGTTTGTAGCTATTTACTCAGCATTGTTCCCGGCACAATAGAAAAAATGCAAATGACTGAATCAGAATGCAGCCCTAATGGGACTTTCTGTTTATAACCATTAGCCCAGAGGTGTGCTGTAATTCAATCCTCAAGCAGAAAGATTTAGCCTCATTAACAGCTTGCATGGGCAGGTTACAACTCATAAAACCCTACAGTAAACAAAGTATATGGACACAGCACAATATCTCGCCTCTGAGTGACAGAGTCCCGATTCCCTATCAGATTGCCTTGATTTACTTTTCTCCTAATGTCCTCCCCTGGAAAGACAATTCTGCCAGGGCCCTGCGAGGCAGCGGGATGGCACATGGGCTTTGTTTGCTTTCTCACCCTTTAACTTCCCAGAAAGCAACACAGCAACAGTTCTATCAAAAATTTATTTGGTAAAGTACACATTAGAAAGACAACTGGAAGGCTTCTCCCTGCCCTCCACCATCTCCAATGCACTATAATAGATCAATTTAATTTAATTTCTGGCCAGCCAACTGACACAGCAAACGGTTTTATTTCGACCCACAGTATTTGGTAACATTAATTACATTGAATTTTACTTGAAATAAAACTGCTCAAATCTCTAATATTCCTAATTCCTTGGATATAGGAACTTGTGGGCTTAACTTAAATGACTTCTAAGAACGAATGTACAAAATTAAGATTCCCACGTGGTTTAATGTCAAACAATTTAATCTACTTCAGCACATGTAATTTAAAACAGGCCCAGTTACGTGTTTGTGACAAAAATGCCCTAAACTGAGCTGGCTGATTTCTCCTTTCCTCCCCTCCTCCTGAAAGAGAACTTGTATCCTGAATTATTAGCATAGTCATTAACATCCCGGGGATCTCCAAGCAAACACAGATTATGGTGGCTTGTGTTTGTGCTGATTAAGCCAATCATCACCAGCGGATAAGGGAAAAACCAGCCTAGCTCTTGCTTAAATTCAATTCAGGTATTTGAACCCTCGGTTACTGAGCTTGTCAGAAGAAACACTGGTAAGAAGGAGTAATGAAACTGAGAGCAGAAAAAAGTAGATAGATTAAGTTTTGAGGTACAGAAAAATAGTTAAACAGCGTATCAAGCTAGAATTTGGAAAGGAAAGCACTTGAGAGAGGTACAGAGGCATGAACAAAAATATATATATGAAAAAAAACCAATGCAGGAGATATGAAAAGAAGCACTGCACCAAGAAAGGACCAAGCAAACACACATCCAGTGACTTATTTTTCCCTGTAGAGTCAAAAAGAAAACTCAGTAAAGTCTTCCACCCTCTGACACGAGTCTGACATGCCAAAGAGACATTACAGTTTTCTTTGTTATTTCCCCCCAAGTATTTTGTAATGGTTTAAAGATCTGCCATGCGGATGCACAGTGAGGAAAACTTCACTATTTAAGGACAAACTCTTCAAGAATAAGTAATGTAATTCCTTGTTTCCCTCCTATAAAAATGTATTGGTATGCAATTTTTATATTTCACAGTTCACTGACATCTCGGCAAGCTTTCTTCCACTGCTTCAATGGTGCTACTTTTAATTTTATCCTCCTTAGTCCTAGTAATTAAAGTGATCAGCAGTGGCATCCCAACGGCTTTGACACAGCTACAACCCCCTAGCTGACTCCGGCTTTTAAAGGAAAGGGGAAGAAAAAAAAAAGGGACGGGAGTTTCATTTCACTGGAACAAGAAAATCAAGCTTCTCCAATCCTCAACTTTATCCAATTGTTCTTTCAGCAGCCTTTGGATCTTAAGAAACAAATAAAAATGGCTGCCATTAGGGGGTCCTGTTTGTACTCGCCGCAGACGGCAATGACTGACGTTACTTTGGCCAAAAATTACGCCGAGGATTTGGGAAGGTGAATTCGAATGTGAAACACTGGCAGGGCAGTTCCCGAGATCATTACCCAGCCAGCTGAGAGCTGCCCAACTCAGGGGAAATATTGAGAGTGGTGGAGTCTTTCAGGGCAAAAAAACCCCCCAAACATCCCCTTAAAAATCATCTCCTTAAATGACTAAAAATGTTGTAATCTTCTCACATTAAAAAGAAAAAGAAAATAAACCACAAAACCTTTGCCAGGGATTTTCAGCCCTTCTTTGGTAGAATTTTGGGAGGATCCAAACTGACTTTACACCAGAATTCTGATAATGTATCGTCCTCTCACTATATATATATATATATAAAATTACATATATAATCTGGTGAACTGCATTTATTTGACACTTAAAAAGTAAATTCTTTACTGTGTCCATAGACTGGGGGGCAAAAGTAAAATTAAAAAAAATGCGGTAAACTTCTTATCATCCACAGCAACAAAATCAAACCAGAATTGTGTGAGAGGGAGCAATTCCTGAAGCTGTAGGTTTCAAAATGGTTCGTGGTCAGCCGTGAGTGCACAACACATCTAAGAGAAAGAACTTGACTGCCACCTCTTTCATCATTAGACAGGAAGAACGGCTCTGTTATTAGCCATTCAGAAAGAAAAAGACTTCTGTGCTTGTCCAGAGGCAAGGATTACCAAAATGTACCTATTCAGGATTACCAAAATGTACCTATTCAGTTAGAAGAGAAGACAGAGTAAAAAAATAAATAAATTTAAAAAAATAAATAAAATTACACGAGCTTTAAAGGTTTGAGCAGGCTGGGTTGTACTGTGACCTTGATCGGCTCTTGTTTGAGTAAATAGGATTTGGGATGAAACATTAAAACTGTTTAGCAGATCTTTTCAAACCATTTCAAACTTTTCTTATGTTGGTTTATAATATAACCAGACATGCTTGTAAATGGCCACACCTGCTCATTCCTCTGGGGATGGCCTGATCTCTGCCTTTGCTAACAAAGAAAGGACGGGAGGGGGAAAAAAAAAAATCAGCCTTTCTTGTTGCAAAACAGAGTGGAAAGTCAAAATCTTTCTCAAGTTTGTCCCATCTGGTCAGATTAAATCTTTGATCACCCTGGGGATCACATTTATGTTTGGTCTCTACCACTGCTTCAGAACAGCTCAAAATACACAGGTAGGGAGCAAAATATGGACTGCTAAGCAAGGAACACTCGGCATAAACAAAAGTGGCTTTGGATTTCTGTTCAGATCCTAGGAGGTGGTAAGCAAAGACAGACATAAACATCTTGGGTATTTTCTGCCTTCTGCCTGGTGTCTACATCAGCTACCTCACTATCCACAAACTGCATGTAGCTTGAAAATATTTTTTCATTAATGCATATCACAGAAAGTATCAAACTGCTTAAGTAGCTGTGGCAGCAATACACTGATGAGGCAAAACAGAATGAACACAGAAGTAGCTCAAAGTCTAAAATCACAAACAGTATCTTAACAAAGCTGTCCCCCTTAAGAAAAAAAAGCTCCCAAAATTCACAATAACATGGGGTGGCGTGGCTGTAAAATGGAAAACAGCTCCTTAAACCAAGGAGGCATTTTTAAAGAAGTAGCCAGCAATTTCTTCTCTTTTTATTTTTTAATTTTAAAAAATTTATGTTGTTCTGGAAAATGTACAATTGACTTGGTACAGTATCTCTGTGTGAAGAACGGTGGCTGTAGAAAAACAATCCACTGATCATTTAATTCCTTGTGTCATTGTGAAACTGGAAAGCTCTTAGTTTACTGAATGGAAAAAAAAAATATTTGAAAAAAAGAATGTCTGACTAAGTAAGTATCACCTTGTGCTACATCCAAGGCCTCTTGCTGGTTGTCTGGCTGCTCTTTTGTAGGCAAAAAGGAGCTGAACGCTCTCTGGCTCCTTAGATCTGGTCCAACAAATGCACTGCCAGTCATGCACACGGATCCAGCTTAAAACCCAGTGTGAGCCTAAAAGAAGCTAGTCAAACTGGCACCTACTCATGCAGAAGTAGATAGATTTGTCATGACAGGCTGATTATTCAATGTAAAGAAACAGTTTAGCTTTTCTAATCTGGTACAAATACATCTTTCTCAGAGAAAAAAGTAAAAGGTCTAACAGTTCAAGTATTTATAAGTAAAGAAACCAACAAAAAAAATTGTAACGTCAAAGTGAACCACAGGTATTTGTGCTGGAGCATTCTGCTAAACAGCCCCCAAGTCCTATTCAGATAAATAAGATTTAACCCGTTTAACCATTTCGGAGCTGCACATCTCTGTGGCAGAGGTGATCTCGTCTGTCTCACACCGCACTTGGCTCTATGGCGAGTTTCAGGGACAGGCTGAGATACCCAATTCCAAAACCACGTTGTGTTTTCCTTCTGTCCTCCCTGCTCTTGCTGGTGCAGAGAGAGAGGAGCTCTCCCAGAGAACCCAGCCAACCCTCAGGGCTCCCAGGAAACACCCCCCAGAAAGCTGACCTAAACCAAAAGCACAGACAAAAGCCTCCACTAACTTCTTCCCTGGAATTTTCCCTGCTTAGGCAAGTTTGTGTTCTCCCCCCTTCCAGGAAGTATAATTAAGGTCAACAATCACCTAAGGTGCTGGGATCCATGAGCTTGTTGTGCCTGTCATTGTGACTGCCAGTGCTATTAGCATGACCCCACAAACAGGGGTTCAAGCATGCAGGCTAAGAAATATCCTAAAATATTGCCATCATCCAGACAGGGCAGAACGTCTGATCTTGAGATGGACAGGCTAAAGATGGTGTTTTCTGTGCCTTTCCACAGCTGAGTTACAGACAGAAGTTAAGAAAGCTGCTTACTCATTGTAGGAGTCAACATTCGTCGAGCTCCACTTAAGGGATTTTCTCTTGTGTAAACTTGACTTTATAATTTACAAAAAAAAAAAAAG
>VXBB01015268.1:66343-100847 GCA_013399915.1 Illadopsis cleaveri
AAAAAAAAAAAAAAAATTATGAAAATGAAAAGTAATGGGCACAACAGATTGACACCTGAAGTAGAAAGAGCTTATTAAAAATGAATTAGATACAGCTGCAACAAGTCCTTTGAGCAAGGGAGTAATAAAAAGCAGCATTCTGAGCAAGGAGAAACAATCTCGTGGCACAGCCCGTTCCTCTGCCCGCAGTGTTTGTGTGTTTGGAGGAGACAGATTTTTGGTGAAGCACTTTGTATCTGCAAAATCTACTCAAAGAGCTGAACATAATCACCACGGCTCTTTCAAATATTTTTTTTCAATATATACACATTGAGGCGGCTACTGCTGTCATTCAGCTTGAATAAATATAAAATAATGGTGCCAGAGATAATTAAACCCAAATCTTTCTCTGTACAGAAAGCAGGGTAGCAACAGTTGCACTTAAGCACAGCAGCAGCCTCAGGATTACTCTCCACGTCAGTTTGTATTATTCTGGTTTTAAATTCTTATTGTTCAAATGGAGTCCCTCACGGTTTTTAGTGTAGTTATACTCAAAAATGCTGCTCTGAAGAAAGAATTAGTATTTTCCTATTTCACCCAAGGCAGAAGACAGGTATCATGTTATTGAACTCCTGTATCCCAGAATCTACGGCGGATCCTAAATATGCAAAATTTTCCATCAAATCCATGTATGGGTGGCCCAGCCCTGCACCTAAATTCAGTAAGGAGGAATCCTTAGCTCATGCAAAAAATAACTTCAGAAACTATCTGTAGCCCCTGGTAGGGAGAAAAACACATCCTTTGCCTGATGAGCACTATTTTTTCATGAATTCCATTAGATATGGCATTCCCTGCTAAAGCTGTCTACCTCAATGTGTATATATTGAATTTACACATTGAAGAATTTAAAACCAGTTAAAAGAATTTGACACACGATTTAGGAGATGCCAGAAATAAAGCTAGTGGGCATAATCTTAATTTCCATCCTGCTCTGTATCCTCTAAAACAGAGTCTGATTGTGGCACCACCTTTTAGTTTCACTATCTCCTGTTCTTCAGCCCAGATCTGAGCTCTACCCAGTGGCATTCAGTACTTTGGTTTATTTTCATTTTTCAATATGCAGGCCCATCAATACGTAGCATGATTCTTTACACCACAATATTCAAACCCTGCTCTGAAGACAGAATTGTTAATTTCTTGATTTCTTTCCACAGTGCCCACTCTATATGGTATTTAAGAGCCTCAAGAGCAATAATCACATTCCCTTCTCACAACAAGCCGTGGAAGAGTTATTACCCTGCTCTTCTGATGAGAACTGGGACAGAGAGATCCAGCTAAAAGGATCTATTGCTGGCTGCTTGCTCTGGGAAGCCTATTACTTGGATTTTTTTTTCAGTATACTAAGCTTTATACAGTCCTTTATATGTCTCAAGCACAGCTCCAATTGATTTCCCTGACAGACCTGGATGCTCAATGTATCTGCAAATCAAAGTTTTGCCTCAAAGCAATCCAGAAAGGAAGGGCACACAAACAGTGACCACCTGGAGGACATTTGGCTCAAAAGACTTAGTGGCACTGATCAGGAACTCAGGTAAAAGCAGAAATACATTTAATTCTTTCAAGCACCTTAACCATGACCTCATCTTTTCACTCCTCTCAGTCCCTGCTTGGTTTGTCATACACCTTCCAATTTCTGCAATCAAAAGCACAGAGGTCCTCCGGACAAGCAGCCTTCTACATCACCTCTATCCTCTGAGGAAAATGAGGCACAATTGCTTTGGGGAAAATAGTATGTGATCACATAATTAAAGACTACATCATAATGCATATACACAAAGGAGGTTAATTAAAGTTGCCTGTGCATTTCTTAACTCCTAATTCCATTCTCTGTAATCATGCTGACTCCATAACCATAGCCATTTGAGTTTGGAGAGTAAATGACAGCTGCAGTAAATTTCCATTCTTTATGTGGCCCAGTCACTAAGAGAAAATAAGAAGATTTTGCCAATGGCCTTTAGATATTTGCTGACAACAGAGTTATGCTGAGATTCAGGAATATTAGAGATTCCATCCCATGTTCTGCAGATGAGGATTCCCCTCCTGGAAAGGTCTTTTAGGGCCATGACTTCTGAATATTTCCCACTCACTATGGTCCTCTGGCCTGTCACTTTGCTGTTTAGGTCACATAGCCCAGCTCCAGCCTCCTCACCTTTCCAACATCACATTCCAGCCAAGTTGCTGCTGCTGCTAACAACCATCACTACAGGTTGATATTTTACACCATCTGGTGGGAGCAGATATGTCCCTTCTAGCCCTGTGATATCCACCATGAGAAAAGGCAAGTTAAATAAAAATGAGTAAGCTAATAAAAAGGCTCTCCTGGTTAAAAGCTAAGTGATTACAGCTGCTATATCAGATTGCAAATGACAGAAGCATCTCGTAAAAGTCACCACATGCACACATAAATCAAGAAAGCAAGCAGAAAGGCTGAGTTGTTTATAAATCTACCATAGAGAAAGGGATCCACGAGGGGATCAGTAACTGTTCACAGAGCTCTTAAGCTAATTCTTCCAGTCTCCAAAGGGCTGCATCAATTTTAATGACACAGCTATGATCCTCCCAAACCATGAGCAGGATTTCAAGGAGGTTCTGATCAATGCAGGCTCCACTTAGACTTCAAACACCTGCACACATACCTCCACATGCATACAGCTTGAGATTGAAGGCTTCTGAGATGCACCAAATAAACAGACATGGCACTGAAAAAACTTCTACCAGGCTGCAAGGAGGGAAAAAATTGGGGAAATGAGGCTGTGCTCTGTGCTTAGAAGAGAAAGAGGAACATTGTCAGGTGGGCACACAGCAAATAAACCTGTATTTATGGCCATGGTACAGATTTGAGAGTTTCCTCCCTGTTGCTCACCCTGAGCAGAGCTACAATTTGTTCTCACTGTGCACATTGTCCAAGCCCATGCTCTCACCTGGTCACAGAAACTCCTGGTTCTCACACGACACATGGAAAATGGTCACAGCAAGGCCTAGGAGATAAGCCTTCTCTAAAGTCACCAATTTAGTGACTTTGCTTAGCTGGGATGAGTGACAGAGCACAGTCTGAAAGGCTGGGATACTTAAAGCTCTTTCTGAGACGGTATCAAAAAAGGTAAAATTGCAAACTTCAAGAGTTACTTTCAAAAGTATTGCCCCTGAACTATCTCTTCAAAGTTTTCTTATTTAAAATTAGATCTTCCTGTTTTAAATCATTTTCTTTTGAATCTCAATCCATCCTGAAAATGAGCCTCGTCCAATTTCCACTACTAAATGCTGATTCTCATTATCACAACTCTCATTTGGATAACACACTACTACTACACATTACTGCACACTGACACATACAACGCTGCTTTGAGTCAAAGTTCTTATTATTAACCTTAATGACCAAAAAACCATGAATAGAAATAAGTCTGTGCTATATGCTAACAATCAAATGAACAATGACCTGTGGAAAACTGGCAGAGCTACATCAAATGGAAATGTCTCATCTCTACTAATATCAAGTGTGTTAAAGGAAAACAGAAATCCATGTGGTTTATCTTACACCCATACATGTTGATGCACACATGCATTCTCTTCCAGAATATGCACATGTATGTATATGTAACATATACATACATGCTACACACAGCTTTGTATAATGTATATTATTATATACAAATCACATCTCCACAACACACTTCAGAGCTGAGGAGCTTTTGTCATTCTTATGTGACAGGAACTCAAGTCAAGAGTGCCCACTACAGTTTGCTCAGAGTGCCCAAATTTCACATAGGCCAGGACTGTTTGCTCCAGGACAGTTCTCCTCGAGCTTCTGATGGAGGCAGCACCTTTGGCTCTGCCAAGCTGACCTAGAAGACTGCCCTTTCCTTTCCTGCAGGCTTCTAATAATTTTTTAGCTTCTGTAACAAATGAAATAAGGTCCCGTGGGTAATCTGGCTGGCTGAACTACACAGTCCTAAACTCTCACCCTGAAAACTCTTCACCATCTCCTACCCTTCAGCTGGTTTTCATGGACACCATCTTCATCACTGTCTAACTTCACAATGCCACCTACCCAGGGCCTCTTCCCTGTGTGCCACTGGGGCAGATCGTTTTGCTCCTGTTTGGATTTCATTTCAGTCTAAAAGAGAAAGTTTTGTTTCCCAAAACCTGCATCAAAGGGGGCTTCAATCCTTAGGAGAGCAATGGTAAAAGATGCTCTTGCTGGGCAGTGTCCATGCAGACAATTTTTAATGACACTTAGGAACTTTTCTGGTCTTCAAGGCTCTCTGAGAGATTGTGGTATTAACAAAACTTTGACTGTTTTCATCAGATTTTTCAAGGGAATCTAACCATCTTTCCAAATTTTATCTATTTTTAATATGAGTAAAACGATGCTTTGTCCAACCTAATACAGAGAAAGAGATGAACTGGGTTTAAAAAAATTAAAAATATTACCCCGAGGCAGAAGAGCTGACAGGGAAGNTGAACAGGGGTTTTTTTTGAAGTAAAAAAAAAATTAAAAATATTACCCTGAGGCAGAAGAGCTGACAGGGAAGATTTCAGCTCAAACAATGAAATACTAGCAAAGTTGTAAAACCTTTGAAAATAGGAGCTTGTAATAAAAAATGTTAGGCAACTTTAATTACAGTTGTTTCTGCCTGAGTAGTTGCCTATAGTAACTCTCCTCTAAGGCCATTTTCTTTATGAAAAGATAACTAAAAAGAAAATCCAAAGTGAAATTTATACTAAAATATAGATTTCTAGGAAAAACTTAAAAAACAAAATACGAAAAATTATTTTATATATCATTATACAAATAAGTATATAAATAAGACTTGTCTGTGTACACAAATATATTTCAAAGTAAAATGAACTGTCAGTCTACAGAGAGGAATTTCTATAAAAAAGAAAAACCAGCATGGATCCAAGAGAGTTAAGAAAATAAAATGAAATGTGTAAATAAATCACTGCCTTCATTTTTTGATTGTATGATCCCATTCCTGTAAAGAGCAGAATTTGCCCCTCAGAACTTGGCTCTGAAAGGTGGGAATCTTTAAAGATGCCAGCCTTTCTCTGTACCATTATTTTTCAGTTAGATTTACATTCTCAATTGCCAGTACAGTCTCTAATGTGCAACAGTTAGAATCACAAAACCTGCATTGCAAAGGTTTGCATAAAAATTAATTAGCTTTCATCTCCAGAGAGTAGGGATCCTTCCAGGTCACCATGGAAGCCACTGGAGATGCAACCACAGCTGCTTCAACACTGGAGCTCATTCCCCAGCTCCCCTTTCCCCCCTCATCAGCATAACCAACTTTGGTGATAAAAAGGAATCGTTTCATCAACTCTTTTACAAGAGTGACACAAGCAGCTCCATTCACTGCAACAACACTTCTCAAGTAACAAGGAGCTCACATCAGAGGCTCAAGGAAATGATTTACATTAACTGAAAGAGAAGTAATCAGAAATAGCCCAAATTACTTCACTATGCTTTAACAAGAAATGTTTTGAGTTTCATCCCACCACAAACTGCAGTGCCAATCAAAGGAGGCGCTTCCACACTCCCGCTCCCAGGGGAGTGGGAGGCACCACCTTTCTGTTTGCCATCACGTCAGGAGAAACAGGTTTGAGAAGTGAATGAAGGACACATGACACACCAAACGTGGCGAGGAAATCTTCTGCAAGGCCATGCCCCCCCCACCACAACGGCACACACAGTTAACTCTGCATTTTAACTCTGCAAACTGCAAGACTGGCCAAGGTTTCTTACATCGTTCAGCTGCTTAGTGCGGGCTGGGATGAGGGAACTGCTTAGCTGTTTATTCCCTGCCTTTAATGCTGCATCTCTTCTTGCTTGCTCAAGCAGAACTCTTGCTCGTTCTTTGAGTTCTTCCTGTCTTGACAACATACGTTGCTTAAAAAATAAAGAAATACAATTAACAGCAAGGCAGCCTCAGGGTACTGAACGTTTATACAGTAGTTAATAGCCAGAGGCCTTCCTATACAATAAAGGTCAGGAGCCACATGAGTTATGTCTTCATGAGGTGACAGAGCATTCCACAGAAATGAAAAGATGATCAAAATGTAAAAAATGAAGTCATAGGCCTTCATCATGTAAATAGTTCTCTTCCTTCCCCTTAGAACTTCATTTCTATCAACATTTGATGCCTTTAAACTGCAGCTGTGGAAAAACCCAACTGGCTTCGTAGAAGCCATGTCAAATGTGCTCTGTGTTCACTTTTTTACTTTAATATGTATGCAAATATGGCTACAACAAAAAGCTTTGTTGGCTACTTATATGGGTACCACTCACTTATAACTTAAATTGAACACAAAGAGGCTGGGTACAAGGCAAAAAACCCTGCAAAAATATCTGCTTCTACTGAATTGATGAATATGCACAAGAAAGTTCCTTCTTCATACTAAGGGCTCAGCATATTTGCAGAGCAGCAATAGCAAAAGGGGGTTCTGCACAGGCAACATGAGAACATGAGCAGCTCCTAGGCAGACACACGCCCAAGGGCTGGTTTCTTAGTCAAGGTCAAGTTTGAAGAGTGGGAAAATGCATCTCTAGGCCTTGACATGCGCCAGGGCTGGGACAGGTGCTGCCTGCTGTGCTCCTGCAACAACCACGTGGAAATGGAGGTGGCTGACTCTAACCAGCAACTGAGTGTAGGTTCAGAGGGAGCCTCACAGCTGAGATTTTAATACCATGTGCAAATGCTCCAAAAATTAACAACAAAGAACTGCCTCTAACATCCTTGCCCATGAAAATCTTCATAGAGAACAAATCCTGTCTCCTCCTGCTCTTTTATTCTGCACAGGCCAAGCTGTTCCTTTCTCATCCAGTACACAAAGATGATGATGATGATGATGATGATGATGAAAAGAAACCTCACAAGACTTCACCAATTAAAGGAAAGAAATTAGCCAGCTCTGGAACCAATATTTGGCCATTATCACTCATCTATAGACTGCTTCTCTTGCACTAAAATTATCTTTATGGTGCTTACTCAGAGCAGAACCCCATAAAAATATTTGAAGCAATTCACACTACCAAAAGACTGGATATATTATTTTCTTACCAGAGCTAATGGCACAAAGCCCAAACTCAAGAAAACTCTTCACAGGGGTAAAATTATAAGCCTGCTTTGGCATTTTTGTAAGGGGAGGTGATAACATGTTTTACATATTTTTATGATGACATGATTTATTGATAATACTCAGCATATATATAATATTCAACTTCCATTCTCACAATACATCTGCAAGGTAGGTGGGCATACACTGTTATCTTTATGGAAAGGGAAATGACATTGTGGTGAAGTAACATGCCTTAGGCCACTCAATGGAAAGTAGCATAATTGAACAGTCTGGAGTCTCTACCTCACCATCCTGGCTATGTTCATGAGACTCTGTGGTTTCCCAGACAAGATTTTGAAATAGCTTTAGTAAATTTTAAGGTTTTCAAAGCTTTACATTTCCTAATGAATTGATATCTTTTCCCAGTTTTTGCTTCAGTATGCAACACTCAGAGGAAATGAGCTGCACCAGACAGCAGCAAAAGCTTTGGAGCCATCTTTGACATAGCTGAGAACACAAATTTCTTTAACTGGAAAGAGATTCAGAAGATCAACAGTAAGACAATCTCTATAAATTAGCTTTTCATGTAATGATTGATTTCAGCACCACCTACTTCTCAGGCAAAATATTTATTGCCCAAAAATAAAAATATACTGCTCACCTCACCATTTATGCTGAAGATTTGGTGTAAATTACAAACACAGAGAAAGAACTTGAACAGGACCTCCATCCTAATTCACAGGCACAAATGTCTTACCTGGGCTGTTTTTGCAGTTTGATCTGCATGATTTAAAGCTGTTCTGGCATCACTGTCAGAATCAGATTCTGTTTGCCTCGGAGAAGCATGTGGTTTCTTTGCAAGATCCATATCCATATTATAGGAGTATCCAGGCTTAGAAGTAGGAGATAAACTCGGTTTTGTGACAGGTGAACTGGGATCTGCTCTTGTGCTCTCTGTGGGTCCTATACATCCCAGCTTTTCCTGCTCTGAGAAACCAGGGGTACTGTCTAAGCTCTGGTGTCTCTTTTTGTTGTTATCTTCACAAGCAACTGTGGGAGACACATCCTCTTTTTGATCACTGACATGTGCTAAGTCACTGAAGTCTAAAGTGTCAGTTATCAGCAATTTCTTCCTTCCCACCACAGGCTGTGTTGTGTCTGTACTGCCACACTTCCCGATTTCTTCAGAGGCAGAAGTCCTTCCCGAGCTCTGCTGGGATTTCTGCGGATCTGTGTCGCTTCGAGTCCTGCGTGAGGAAGGGGAAGCTGTGCTTGGGCTCAAATGGTCATCAGGAGTCTGATGCTCACTCTCAGACTCTCCAACACCGCTGTCATTGACAAACACAGAGTCATCCTGCGAGGCAAAGTCTGCCAAGCCACTGTCAGGCGGGTGCAGCTCGGGCTCCCGCTTCAGGTCGTTCAGCTCCGCGTAGAACTTCTCCTGGTCCACGGAGCTGTTGGGGTCCGTCTCGTAGTTCCCCACTTTGTACGTGCTCTTGCTGCTGTTCTCCTCTATCTGAACCACGTTCAGCTCCTGGCCACAGAAATGTGCCCTGATCTGGTAGAGATAGGTCATGACAGTCAGTTTGTCAGGGATGGCCAACAGAACCATGTCCGAAGGCTCCAGCAGCCGCGATATTCCCAAGCTGGCGAACCCGTCGTAAGCCTTTAAAGACAGACAAAATAAAGATCACAAAGTGGGGCAGTTTCTTACTTTTCACAACATCTCGAGAACGCAAGTGGAAGTTTCAATCAAAATAAGCAAGCCTAAAACACATCCAGTATTACAGGAAGAACATGGTTCTGACTCTATTACTTATTCTTTTAGCTTCATTATAGTCATTACTACTTTTTGGTGCACCATCCGACATCCAGCTAATTGATTTTTCCTGATGGCTTCTACATATGTCCCAGGATATCCTCACAGCAAAGCAAACTGAGAGAATGTAAGCAGCAAAAACACTCAAATGGCATTGTTTTAAATATTTTTAACATGCTTCAATGCCATACTATACTAAAATCTTTTGTTACTCAAAATTATGACACTTCTATGAGTAAACAGCTATTCATGAAACTGCAGCTTGAAAGCTTTTTTTTTTTTTTGCACTAGGAAAGCCTACCAATATCTTAAATGGTTCTCACTCAAGTAGCAGGAAACAAGCAAACAAAAAAAGTCTAAGAGTTGGACCAGAAAAAAAGGGGAACTCAGGATGGCTTTTTAAGATAAGGAACAAAGATATAAGAAACACGACACTAATCCATCTTGAGCTTTATCACTGATCATCAACCTTCTGCCTTCTATTGGTCATGTAATTGCAGTGATTCCTGCTGATGAAAAACTATGTCCAGATAGTCAAAAAGAACACCACCACAGATTACTTGACACTAGACATAAATCACATTAATCCATCAAGCAGATGCATCTTAAAAACATCTGTTGATGGTAAATTTATAAGAAAGAGAGAGTGAAAATCATTTCCATTTCATTTTACTTTCTAAAAGCTGAACAGTTGCAAGCCTCCTACTTTGTGAGGCCACATTGTCTTCTTTTCCTGCTGGCCCTTTAAGTGAGTGGGCTTGGTGCATCAGGTTTTTCTAGTTTTGAAGAATTAAAGCCGTTTCTCAATTTACAATTAATTATTACTATCCTGGATTAACCTTGGAAGACAATATTGTGTTTCAAGGAAGCCTTTAAAAGGCCTCCTGTTAGCATAGATGCACTCAGTTAAAGCATGTGGGCTTCTCCTCCCCCAGGAATCCTGCAGCTCCTTTTCACCGTCTCCTGAAGGAGCTTTACAATGTTCACAGTTGATCCTACACTACTTTGAACAAAAGCAGATGCTAAATTTAAGACAAGGATGAGAAAGCTGTAACACACATCACTGGCTTCAACTCTTCAACTTTACATTTTTTTCCTTAATTTCTTTAGTTTTAAAAGAAGAGAGAAAAAAACCCCAAACAATTATGGGTTTGGGTTTTTTTAAAATCCTCTTGATTTCCATATTACTAAGTATTCAATAGTGAGACAGAATGTGGGGCTGGGTTGGCCTGCTCCTATTTTGTTTGCTCTGAGAAAAGGAGGCTCTCTCCTCCTTCTTGCAATGTCATTCCCTACTCAATGGTCAAACAGTTTTTGTTTCTGCTGCTTTTCGAACTCTGCTTCCAAAACCTGGAATTTATCTTCCTGAAATTCTGCATGCCTCCTCCCATGCTCAGGTATAACTTTCCAAAGCACTTTAGGTGAAGCAATTTTTATATCATTATAACAAATGATCCACAGAGTTTATCTAGACAGAGAAATGGCCTGAATAATTTATTTTTAAGTTCTTCTGGCTCTCCCCATGCAGAATGATTTGGCCTAAAATCATTTGCTGGTATTTGGTGTGGTATTTCTTGGGAAGGTTTATTATTATGAGAGATTGTAATGCCATTTATAAATACAGAGCTGTGCTTAGATATAGGAGCAGCAGCGGCCACCATGACTGATGTATTTGCCAATACAAAACTGCAGATGGAGCAGAAAAGCAACAAAATGATAGGTGGGAGTGATGCCTTAAGTTTTAGCTCTCATATTTTCAGGTTCTGTGCTGCCCAGGGGTGCAGNTTGTGCTTTTGGGGCTGAAAGTTGTCCTTGGTCTTCAGCAGGAAAAGGATTTGTGTCCCTACTCTTTGAAGAGAGCTGACTGGCACTTAATGTGAGGCTCAGAACTGCACCCCTGGGCAGCACAGAATCTGGAAATACGAAAGCTAAAACTTAAGGCATCAAGAGGGAACGGCAGCAACTGGGATGGAAGAAGAGGGACAGCTGTCATTTACAGCATCTTGGGAAACACAGCTGGAGGAGCAGGATCAGGCTGGCTATGGAGGAGAGGGAGACAAGATGAGTGGAACTGAACAGACATGAGGAGCACAGAGAGCAGTGAGTTAAGGGAGAGCAGTGCAGGAATTTGGGTGGGCAGTTTAAGGCATGGCAGATCCCAGGAATGATGAATGCTTGTGTGACAGCAGAAACCAGGCTGGGCATGGACATGTAGCAAGTATGGTCTGTGGACTAAAGGTAACACCAGGATGTGCTGCTTGCCAAGTGGGTCAGTGCTGATTCAGTGGCATAAGTCACTTGTTACCCCACACTGCAGGTGGTGGGAGTCACCATCTGAAGAATGACAGGACTGAAGGACAGGCACAGCAGCCCAGGGCAGCCAAAGCCCATAGACATGACTTGACCTAAATTCCCTTTATGCTCTCAATTTCTTATTTATATGCTAATAAAAGTAAATTCTATGAGTATCTCCCAGGGTCTATAAAATGAAGGTGAGGACATTGTTTCAGGATTGTCAGAAAAGGTACTTGCTTAGAAGGAGCACTACAGCAGGATTGAATTTGGAATGATGGATATTCTCAGTACAGCTGCAATCACGTTTTGTTGGCTGCTCAGTCCTTCTGGTGATGCTTGGGATTAAACAGTTATTTCCCACTGATGCCTGACACCTATTTCTCATCCCCTCTCATTCTCATCCACGTTTTTGCTTCTCTCCTTTCAAAGTACACTAAATATGTAGATTGGCATGCCAATGCTCTACAGACAGTAGCTCTAGAAATAGCAATTGTGTGTTCTGGATGTATGCTCAGCAGTATGTGATGGGTTTTCCTTCACTACTAGAGAAGCTGGGAGCTTCCTGATATTCCAGCATATTTATAAATGCATCATATTTCTAACTAGTTTGTAGCATGGGATTAACAGAGGAAATTTTTTAAGCCAAATTATTTTTGTTAAACAGAGGCGTAATTCAGCCTTGATTTTTGCAAATGTTTATTTCTCTGCATGCTTAACCTGATCCTACTGATGCCAACAAGCATCTCCTACACATGCAATTAGATATGTTCTTATGACTTTGTGGTATCAAATTGTAGAGGTGAGCATGAACACCTACTATAAAAACATAACTCCAGCTTCAAGGTAGGGAATATTTTCCATTTTGACACAATATTACCCCTCTAAGTCTGAATTCTTCTATTTAAATGTATCATTTGAAAAGATTCCTTTAAAAAATGGGCTATTTTATTAAGATGATCATTCAAGTTCAAATGCATTGAGGAATTTGTTAGAAATGACCAAGAACTGGGGAGCATCATAAAAATTGAAAGTACCAATTGAACATCCAAAAGATGTACCCACACAATAAATCAACAAGCTTCTCTAAACAATAATTTAAATCAGAAATTCATTATTAGAACCACACTGTTGTGCCCTTCTACTTCTCATTCCTTCATCTTGTCAAAGATCCAGCCCAAGTCTTGTTTAGTAATTAATATTTTTAAAGTGCAGGACACATTATTAGTAACACGAAGTATTTCTATTGTTGATAAGGAACTATAGTGCTGTGATTTTAATACACTTTTCATTAATTTCAATTTAATTATTATTTAATAATAATCAAATGGACATATTTAATCAAAGTAGCTGTTTAACCCTACTAGGAAGGCAATAGGGACAGTCAGCTGTATCTGAGATTTAAGCAGAAGCACAATTCTTTGGACCAGCTGGGAAAGTATCCTCCAATGTTTGTAATTTTCTCAAAGATAATCCTGCTTCCTCTTTTGCTCCTGATAGAAATTTTGAATTTGCAACGTGCACCAAAAATACTTTCCAATTCAAACTGGTGCCAGTGTAGTTGTTTGGGATTTTTTTAATGCATGTATATGCAGGACACTAAGCCTATTTACCTATCCCCCAACAAAGTTTTTTTTCTCTTTTTTTAAATTTACTGACAAGCTGATTGACAGACATCAATTGGGATCCATCAGCACAAGCACCACAGGCATTATTCCAATCATTTCCCAACTCTGTAACACACTGACATATTGGCCAAGATCAGATGTCACAGGTAAATACCCTTTTTTATTCAGCATCAGTGGCAGCACCCAGTTGGCAAGTGGTTGGTGTGTGTTATAAAGAATTTCTGTAATTATACTCAGTATTTGCACTGAAACAGTTCCCTCTTAAGATTTCTTCTTTTTTTAAATTAAAATACAAAAAAAGTCATGCACTTCTAAAAAGACATACTTTTATGGCTTAACCTTTAATCTACGGTTTTTCTTTCAGGGAGAGGGGGAGAGGCAGAAAAACATTAAAAAAAAAAAAATAAGGGAAAAAAGAAGAGCTGCTTCAAACAAAGAAAATCATCCTATTCATCCAAAGATGTTATTTTAATTGGTTAGGAGGAATCATTGTCAAACGTGTTAGATATCTGCATGGAATTTCTAGGCAGCCATTGTTGGCAGTGCTGCATTCACTCCCACCAAGGGCACACGGGGTTATCTGGCAGAACTGTGTGAGACCAGGAAATAAATCTGCAGGAAGCAACTGAGATACTCAGTGTGGCTGTCAGGCAAAGGCTGGCAAAGTGATGAAAGGAAAAAAAAACTGCACAATAACAACAATCACTATTTCTTCAATTCTGGGAACTATATCCTGTTAGAAAGACGGGCTAAAAAAAGTTCACTGTGTGCCATCACAGTTTCACAAAGAAAAGATGACTGATCATACTGCTAGCATTTTTAATTAATAATCTATTCTTTCTATTTTCTAATCCGGCTTAATTAGGCCAGAAGCTCAACAAAACTTGAAGTACAAAAACATATGGTCACAGAAAATACTGTGATGTCACAGATAATCCACTTAGGTCATTATAAGTTCTCCTATTATTATGAAAAAAAAAGTATCATCAGCCAAATACTCATTAGATAGGTGCAGCTCAGAGATATTTCATTATTTATAATATTTAAGTACTAAATTAAAGGCAAGTAACTCTCTGCCTAACACATAAGTGTGCAGGCACATTAAAATATAAACAAAATGAATTTTAATAAAGCACTTCCAGAAATTCCACATAAGTAAATAATACTAGCTTGTAGATATGTTTGCTATATAATATTGAACTTGGTTAATTCATTCAAAGTATATTTTTATACCTTCATCTCAGTTAAATTTAGTGCCTTTTAAAGCAGTATAAAAACAAAATCACAGCATTAAGAAGGCAGATACTTAAAACAATTTTCAGATGATCTTCAGGAACAATTTTATTATCAGTGACTCACATGAAAATTGTAATTTCTAAACATGTCCCTAGGGCCCAACTGAAGCTTGTAACATGTCTAAAATAGTGAGCAGAAACAAAGAGTCTTCTGGTGATTCCCAAGCTGAATTCCAGAGAAATTCAGAGAAATTCAGCTTCTTCCAGAGAAACTTTTCACACCTTGCACAGAGTGGTTTAAAACAGTTGCACAGCACAAGGCTATTAACCACTTCACTAGCATTTAATTTATTTGTAAAGTAATACCTCAACACCTTTTACCCTAAACCTCCCATGTTGTGCAGGCCACTTCATTCAGCTGATGCAGTGCAAGAGTAGGTGTAAAAATTCATCTTTAAAAACATAACAACCACCATCAAACCAACATCAAGCATGCCCAGTTCCCAGAGCCTTGTTAAAGCAAGGCAAGAGAAGCCTCGTGTGCCACAGTCCAAGAGCAGTTACATTTTTCTTTTTTTTAATGACGTGGCTGATTGGAAAAAGTGCTCACAGAAGGTTGGCCAGGCCCCTTCTCTGCTCTCACACATATTAAACTCTAACTTGTTGTGAATGTTAAAACCATGACAAACTCCAGTCAATAATGCATCTGATTTGAGCCATGGGAGGCTGAATACCTTCTGTGAGCTGCAGTTATGACCTTACAAAACAACAGCACTTCCCAAAAATTAATAAAAACCTGCAGTGAAGTCAAAATTAAGGCTATAGTTTTTTGGTGTTTTGTTTTTTGTTTTGTTTTGGGGTTTTTTTGCCTGGCAGTTCTTACCTTTTTGTTGTTCTCTTTAATATCTTGAGGATTCAGGGACTTGTAGTCACTGAGGGGGAAAATGGCACAGTGGGTATATACAGTATTTGATAAAAGCAGCAGTTTTAAAACAAACTAAATCTAAAAATTCGATATACAATAATATCATACAGTAACTAGCAATTTCACAGCAATCCAATCAACAAAACTAATAGTGTGGAAAATTAAAGGAATAAATAAATAAATAAGTAAATAAATAAACACTGATTACATGTTTCATTGCCTGAAGCTCTCCATCTAAAAAAAGAAGTTAAGGCAGGGACTAGAGGCCAGCCTTGACAACCAAATTTACCAGGAGGTAATCCGTCCTTGTCAGCATACAAAGAGCTTATTCCTCTCATCTCATTTCAACACGGGCGCAATTCTCATAATCATCTTGAAGTCAGTTCTTTGTGTAAGATTAAGGAGAAGAAAAACAAATCACAGAGAGGGGAGAAATAATTGTTTATGCAACAAGGGAGAGCAGAGAGGTCACAAAGTTTGAGCATTGGTAAAGCTGGTTTCTAAGAAAGGACGGTTCCCTGCCTGAAAGCAAAGGGTGAAAACAGTTCAGCACCTGAAACATGCTGGTATTTGATTTTTAACTTAAAAAATTGTTCAGTATTTCTATGAGAGTTAGCTTAAACAGGCGAAGAGCATACAACTTACATTAGGTCTGGTCTAAAGTGATGTAATATTGCACAAAAGGATAAACCATTTCTCCACGACGTGGTAAAATTGGTGATTTTCACTCCCCTGTAGTTTTTTGTAACTTCTTTGCACCACACGAGCAATGACTGACTAGCGTTTGGCTTTCTCCCCAAAACAGGACTTGGTATTGGGCTTGGCTGGAAAAAAAAAAAAAAAAGAGAAAAGAAAAAGAGAGAAGATAAAAGAATTTAATGGAAGATGAGAATTAACATTAATTGACCTAACTAGATGATCTGTATCCTTTGATGTGAGTTTAGGTCCTTCACAGCTGTCAGTTTACAATGACTGCAACTTGCAAAAGACACAAATCGTGAGTTATTATCTACAGTTGTTGCCCCAGGCACTTGTCTCCCAAGGATGCAGATATACAGGATTCCAGATCTACACAGGGGAAGAGGCCAAGAATTGTACCAGTGGAAACAGCCGTGCTGAAACACAGCACAGCCCGTGATACACAGCCTTGAAAATGCTTCCCAAAGTGCAGCCACGGAAAAGCATCCCCACAAACCCTTTCACAATTAAATTCATGACACAGGATTGCTGGATTCCTCTGGTACAGGCTCCAGAGGAGAGTTTTTGGTGCTCTTTCTGTGCCAGTGAGTGATGGCATAAAGGTAATTATGGCCCTGAGTTTCTGAACAGCCACTTCCCACTGTACCCAAAGAGCTGCTTCTTCCAGCTTTTCTACATGGAAAAGGAATTTTGGAAAATGAAAACTGTTATCAGAGGGTAGTTTCTACCAAGTGTCAGATCATCATTAGCTAATAACGACCATTTTCAAAAAAGTTATTTTGACCCTTTCAGTAACATTTCTGTAGGCATAAACCAAGAAATAAAATAGAACACTTCAGGCATTTGGCATTTCTATCTGCTGCTCCTTAAATTCAGCATACTGATTGCAGCAGATGTTTTCAGGACATACACACTTACTTCCCTAGAAAAATACTGTCACTTTTAAAACTTCTTAGAGCTAATCAAACAGGCAGAATGTGACTGATGCAAATCCTACATCTGAATTACAGTGAAGGAACTGAGATCCCCTATTTTTTCAATGTAATATAATTAAAAGCACATATACACAACAAACAAGCTCTTGATGCACTTTAGAGCGAGAGAGTTGCCAAATTAAGACAAATTAAGAGCAAGTAATTTACTGTATCACAGACACTGAAGTTTATGGTCAAATGGTTTTACTTGTTATTGTCTATTTGTGAAAGACCAACGATGCCCCCCCTTGACTGAAGCCTGTCAGTGCTCAGCAATTAGCTGCTATCAACTCATTTGTTTTCACTGCTTCTGGGGAAAAAAAAACCAGCACAGAGAGCCCTGGAAGTAATTTTTCATTTACTGTCACAATCAGCCCTAAAAGTTGTTGTATAAACACACTGCCTCCTCATCAGACAGAAGCACTGCTAACTCATTTACAAAGTGCCAAAGGTGATTTGCTGAGATTTTTTTTGCTGAGATTTTTTTTTTAATATCACACCATATGTACAAAATAACTTGTTAGAAAGTGCTTATGTTTTGTAATCCTGTCAACGATCCAAATCGGCATGAACAAATCCATTAACGATGAGACAAATATCTCCAAATACACTGAATTACCAGGGATGTACAAAATAGGGAAGGAAAAGCAGCAATAAATTATAAACTTCACCACGCACAAGATTTTAATCAGAGAAACAAATATCGCATAAGAGCTGCCAGACTGTTACTCCAGATTCAGTGAAGTAATTAAGATGTTTTCCTCTTGTTTTCTTTACAACTTGAAGGAAAACCCAGTAACTAATCATTGACCTCAAATTTAAGGTGCTACATTACTTAAAATATATTTGCTATTATAAGTTATATACATGGAAATAGCGCAACTGAGAGAAAATAACTAAAATAGCATTATCCAGTTGTGGAAAGGTGATACATTAACAAATTATTAATGCAAAATACTACTCCTTAAAATCATAGAGCACTACTTACCAGATAAATTAAATGTTAATTATAAAGGCTTAAGACTTGTTGATGAAACTCTCAACAAAAACGGTAAATTTTCCAGTCACCACCAAAATGGTTAACTCAGAAATTGCCTTAGGCAATATTGCCATTTAAATGCTTTAATTACTTATCTAACAAACTGAAAATGTGACTGAATTTAAAACCAGGCTTTACAGAAGGAAATACAAAGGTATTAAAACAATGAATTTAGCAGAATTTCACACTTTATTTAGAAATTTATTTTAAAATTATCAAGGCTTAAAAAGATGGACTGCAATTCCTTGAAAATCCATATTTAGGCTGGAGCTTTTTTCTGTGTTTGTCCTTCCACTTACTTTAGATTTTCTAAAAGCACTTTATCCAGAATACAGAAGATTTAGGATGCAGACAATGTGCATAACACGCACAATTTTCTCTTCTCTTACCTGATAAAGCAGAAATTGTATAAGGTTTTCTTTCCACACTAATTAGTCCATGTTCTTTTTGATAAAGGTGAAGTTAATACTACAACAATGTTACGCTCCTAATCACCACCTGCGTCAAAGCTTTCATTATTTAATCTATGATAAAAACATTCAACTCCAGACACAATGGAAATACAGAAGTAAAGGCAGAACTGTGCATGAGCACTTGACATGCCTTCAGAGGAGTTAACAAATGTTAGTTTTAGTTTCTTTTTCATATGTGTGTGAAAAATCATTATGCAGAACATCTTTTGATATTTGTATGTTGGACATATTAATTACCAGCTTGGTGCAAACACAATTACTACCAGGTGCCTATTTCTAGCATGTATTTGCCCTGCTGATTGGTAGGAACTAATCAGATGAAATGAAAATTTAATAACCTTTTCCTTACACCATTCTTTTCAGCACTGACTACACAATTCTTCTAAACGACACAGCAGTCACGACTTGCCTTTTTGAGCTCAAAGTCCCTGCAAACTCGGCTGGAAATGCCACTAAAAAGCCCAAGATATCCACACCAGATTGCCAGAGCTGCTCACTGATCAACAGGTTATGGAATCTAACACAACTGGCTCATGTCCAGCCATGGAGCAACCTCACGGCGAGCGCAGAGGTTCCAGAGCTCGTCCCTCACAGGGTAGCTCAGATCTAAATGCAGCATCATGTGGATGGATTTATCAGCTGGAGTCAGCACTGGCTTCAGGGCATCTTCGTTTCACACTCAACAAAAGCCCTGAAGACTCTATTCTTCTTTTTCCACATTCTGGAAGCACAGTGAATATGTTTTATAGTGTATGCGTTTTTTCTCTTGGGAGATTATCCCATCAGATCATTACTCGATGTTAACAAGAGGACAACAGCTTCAAGTATTAGGCTGCATCCCCACACTTGAAAATATCCAAAATAGTTGGTTTTGCTGCTCTGAGGAACCCAGCACCAAGCAGAGTGATGGCTCACAGAGTGAGGGCTGAGCTGCATCTCTGACACACAGCCCAATTCAGGAGAAGAAAATCAAGATTGGAACTGTGATGAGAACATGGGGCTGTGATACAGGCAGGATGAAGGCTGGAGGGCTCAGTCTGAGGACCTCAAGGGCCTTTCTTGAGGTTCTTTCTCTGCTTGTCAGAGATGCAGAACTGCATCTCTGACACACAGCCCAATTCAGGAGAAGAAAATCAAGATTGGAACTGTGATGAGAACACGGGGCTGTGACACAGGCAGGATGAAGACTGGAGGGGCTCAGTCTGAGGACCTCAAGGGCTTGTAGACAAGTGGCATGGGGGTAGAGGTGTTTAAAGAAAGCAAGACTGTTGAAGCCCAGAAGAGAAAAATGCTGAGAGGAGTAAGGTGGAAAAGAAAAAAGATTTGTAATCTAGGTGGAAGACTGACGTGGTTTGAGTTTTATATTAACGAACACAACTCCTAGAAGAGGAAAGAAGCTGAGACAACAACCCAGGATTGGTAATTAACTGCAGGAGAGGAAGCTCAGATTGAGATAGGGCAGAAAGTCAGAATAGGGAAGACCTACAAACAATGAACAAGCAAGTTTTTTTCCCTCAAGAGGCAAGTACAGACACTGGCCTGTAACTTATTTGACTGAGCAAAACAAAAGGGATTTTCCCGTGCCCCTATCAAAACCACGACGCTGTCTGGGCTCACTGAAAATTGTGCAACCATTAAAATGCAAGATAAGGTAAATTAAAGTAAGGCACAAGTAGGTGAGAGAAAATGTGCAGCATGTGGCTGGATGTAGTAGTTCAGGAAACTCAGCTGAACTGAACAGTCTGAAAAGCTGAATAAAGGTGCAATAGAAACAAGACACCAAATGCATTTCAGTCAAGTAGATAATTTTACACCCTCAAAATGATCTTCTAAATTTTTATTTTGGAAACACAGGACTTAACCCATAGGAATGTCCCATTAGCCTGGGAGTATTAGAAATTGAATATGGCTCATTTAATAGAATTTATGCCTTTGGCAAGGTCTGTATGTGTACAAGATGCATTCAGTTTTGTTTATTTTGGATTGTGGAACAGTCTGAAAAAAGTGGTTTTTATTAGTATCAGGAATATAAAATACAATATGGAAAGAGTCTGCAAAGATAGAATAGAACATCTGATATTTCTGTTTTATTCCAAAACTGGAGAAAATATCCTCATGACCCAGTTGTGCTGAAATGTTCTTTATTTAGGGCAGTTAGGTATTTTTTACATAGCAAGTCACCATAAGATTACAATTTAGTGACACATCAAAATACAAGTGGCATTCCTCTTTGCTTCTAGTAAGGGAAGATCATGTATGTATTAGAAAATACACATTTCCTAGAAAGAAATGTTAGTTCTGCTATTCTGTTACTCTGATAAACAAATTTATCAGTTGAGGAGTACATTCTTTAACCTTGTGCTCTCTATTTGCATGATGCAAAATGTCTCTGGTTCCTACCATCCCTAAAAATGAAGGAGCTATGAAAACCAAGCTGCTGGACACAAGTTACAGATTCACTGAATTTATTTCCTATATACAATTAATAACAAGCATTTAGGTAACCTCCAGGTTCCATCAGCAGCAGACATCTTAAAACTTTGCCTTCCTCACTCTTCTCATTTTGCCTACAGCTAACGTGGATATGCAATAAAATATAAACTTTTATCTCAAAAGCCTTAGGCATAAGCTTTTAATTGCTTATCATTTTACAGGTTTAATTTTGGCACAACCAAACCAAGTCCATGTTCAATCACAACCCAACATTTAGACATGTGCCTGAGCTGACACGATGTCTCATGTTTGAACGTGGCAAGGTGAAGAGGAAGGTGAAATCCTTGGGAACACGCCTCAAGTTAGCAGTTGGTCAAGTAGGTCTGATTATTTCATGGAAAAGGGCTTTCTGTTACATATTTCCCTGGCCAGGAGTCTGGAAAGAGCTTTTCCAGACCATGCCTGGGCAAAGAAAGGCAAGCAAGGCTGCAGATGGCTGCCTCTGGTTACTTTTACTCCGAGCACCGAGGAAGTGGTCTGGTAGAAAATGGCAGCATGTGATCATACAATTGAAATGTGCACATGTATATAACCCACAGGCATCCAGTGCACAAAGATGGGAGAGACTGCAGTAACAAAGGCTGCTGCTAAGTACTCAATTTTGTAACTTTTCTAATTATCTGGTAGCCTCCTTTTGCCTTTTACTTTGTCTAGTAACGAAGTACCATTTTCTTAGCCGAAGTCTTTTAGGGTTTTGGTTTGGTTTTCATCGTCAGGGATTAAAAGGATGAAAAGAACCCAAGAATTCAGAACTAAACTCTAAACCTTCAGAACCAAAATTCACAACACATCAACTGCTGGACAATTGCCTTGCTTGCGCAACAGGACACAAGGCTGGCTGCTCGTGGCAATCAATTAAGGGCAAGACAGACGATTTATTTCCAGATGACAACCTCCCCCGTGGATGTTCTCAGCAGAGAAGAACAGGACCGCACAGGAGTGTGGGCAGCTACCTCACCAGGCTGAGCAGCCCTAAATTTATTAGCTAATTGCAAGGAGAAGATTATGTTAATGAACTGGGAACAGAGAAACAAATCTGAGGCAACATAATGAATTGGTCGCTTATGTGGAAGTAATTTCACCTGATGGTCAGTACAGCCAGGAAAGAAGTTACAGTGATCTGCTCCTCAGACTGAACTATTAAAAAGGGATTGGCTGAGGCTCACCTAGCTTCTCTTCCCTGAGGTTGCATAATCTTTGTCTTGAACACCGTGTTTTCAATTAAAAATCTCAAGAAAAGGTACGTAACTCATGCCATTAAGCAGGAGCCAACACGGAGCTGGGTCTCTGATGATTACACGTATTTATAATGTAACAGTATGAACAGATGACATGCAGGGATGGGGCCTCATTTTTCTGCTCTCAGAAGACAGGCAGTTTCCTTGTGTCCACCTTCCTTCCTCCAGTTGTCCCGGTGGCATGTGGGCTGAAGGCTCTGCTCTCATGTCATCTGTGCTGGAAGCCCAGATGAGCTACCAGGATGCTGCTGGTTCACAATCCCTGGCTCTCTGCCACGATGGGAACGTTCAGGGTTTTGGGCAGCTTGCCAGAATTAAGCAACTTAAACCACAGATGAGGAATAGCAATTTTCAAAGCTTTTAACTTTGTTAAATGTGAACTGAACTAGCAAAACGCACCTCCCTGGGCCCAAGGCTATCTCTGCCACATTTCAAAGGCCTGCAGCAAACAATGGAAGTGTTAGAGCTTGTCAGAAAAGGTCACAAGAATCTCTTCTAAAAGAAAGCACAAGGCAAACTAAAAATGAGAGTCACTGCCAATTCTTCCTAAAAACAGTGAACTCTTGTTGCTTTTGCAGGAATTTCTTTTGACAGAGCCATTAAATAAACACAAGTCATTATCCCACTCTTCTGAACATTTCAACAGACACGTTTTTTTCAGGCAACCTTCTGATGTTGGCTCATTAAAGGTGACATTGCTCAGAACTTTATAGTTGCCCATTTTGTAAATCTACTGCATCATTTATATTAATGCCCAACTGTAGGCAGATTTATGGAAGCATTAACCTTTACCTATGAGAAACCTTTGTTTTAAATACTTGAGAACACAAGACAGATGCCAGATTTGTGCAGGTATTGCAGTAACAAAGGAAAACAACGTCTGTTTGGGTGTGCTTGGAGCACTCAGTATTTTTAAGCCTGGTGTTGATGTCACAGGACCTCTGAAGGCCATAGTACACCTCTTGGCTGACAGTGGAAATAAAATCAGTATATTTTACAATCCTGCATGAGGTGCTGGTACCCACAACCTGCTGGTACCCACGAGCTGGCACCAGGTATAAAGATGGATATTCTTCAATGTCCTGAGGACAGCAGGAGATAAATGAGAATTAAATGGAAACAAGCTTTTGCCTTGTAAAACTACTGCATCGGCAGCTGGCTCTGTGTAAACAATCACAAGATGGAGATTAACAAAAGTATTGCTTCCCTCCTCAGCAGTAAGGAGAAGCTGTCCACAAATGATGGGGGGACTTCTGAAATGCTCAGTACTTTTTCCTACATCTGTCTTTATTCCACGAAGCAGATGGAAGTTGGAGACTTGCATTAGTCATACAGACACAGAAAGGTCAGGTTTCAGCCCCATGTGGAAACAGCTTAGATAAGCCAGAAGCTTTCAGATCAGCTGAACACATTTAATGTAATCCTAAGGTACTGGAAGAACCAATATGAAACAGCATCCCAAAAAATGGTCAGTTTGGAAAACTTGAACACAGGGGAGAGTATTAGAAGAGCAGGACAAGACTACATTTTCTTCTAGTCTTTAAATGCGTAAGAAAAAGAACAAATGGCAAGAATGCAGATGAGCAAATGAAAAAGAGGTGGAACAAATAATTAAGGTCCTTCTTAGCAAATGAAAGTTCAAAGAAGACAAGCAACAAACATTAATTTGTCAACAAATCATGTGTAGCAGCCCAAGTTCCTTCTGCAAGAGGGAAGCAGGGAGTAGAGAAGCATCAAATAACAATTATAGATGTAGCTGAGCTCTTTGAATTGTCTTTCAAGATGCTCTCATAAGGAAGCATGGAAAACATTCGGAAAACAGAGCCTTAATGAGACTCATAGGTGCAAAACAGGCTGGAAAACTATAGCCAAGCCTAGTTTTAAGTGATGGAGTTTTTTCATATTTATTGAGCAAAAAGAGAGTAAGAGAGATCAAATTCTACTATAGTCTCATTTTGTCCTTCTCGGCTTAGAGGATTCTTTTAAAAACTGGTGATGACTTTGGCCGTGAGTTGTAGGTTTAGATTCCATAAGAATTGACCTGGTTTTGTAATGAAGTTAGTTACAAATACATTGCTTCTGTCTGATTTAGGACATAAAATGCCTCTGAAGTGTTCCATAACTTAGGGACAGAGATAGCATTCCTTAATCTGCTTGGAGCATCTTGGCTAGACTTCTGCTCTGAAGAGTCTTCTAAATAGCCAGGCTCTACCAGCTGCAAAAGAGGTTTTGGGAGGCCAATGAGACCAATCTTGCCTACCTAAACTCCTCTTTTGAGAGTCCAGTGCCTTCCCCTTCCTGCTTCCTCCCACCCACTCCCAAATCTGCAGAAGGGATTGTTAAGTACCAGCACCTAACACAGCCAAGGTGTTATGCACAGGAAAAATCAAAATCATTGCTAAATTACTTTGAAGTATTCACATGTGGTAAGGAGAAGAACTGATGTGAATGTAACTCACTGAGAACCTAAACTATGATTAAAGCAGAGTGCACACCATGTATTTATCAACTTGTCATTCTCCCACTGGAGCTTCAGCACTTCTGTTTGAGTACTCTGTAAGTTTTATTGTAACTGTAGGAAAACCTGCTCTCTGAACTCCCCTCCTGTACAGCTTTAGAGGTAAGGTAGTTGTTAAGCAAATGATGTTGCTGTGCTTGTTTGCCAGTCATGTCTTGGCTGATGTTTCTGTTGCTGAGTGTTGCCTACAAGTGTGAAAAGCTTGTGTTTTTAAGAAGGTGAGTCCCACACTTTTAAATAATTTTTAGAAGCTCATGTAACTTGGACCTAATGCTCAGTATTAGAACAAACTTTGTAGATGCCACTGGAAGCTCATTTAGAGTAGTTGGCTTTTATAAATTTACCAAAGTTCTGAAATTGCAGCTAGTTTGCTGTGTTACCAGAGCTCTCCCTTTACATTAACTTTCTCTTCTCTTTATTCTCCCCATTTCAAAGGCTGCCATAATCATTTAATCTCTCGTTATGCAATTAGATATGTTGCTACACATTTATTAGCAAACTTACTGTCAGACTAGTAGTAATGCTCTAATTTACACTTCCCAAAGCATGGAAATTCCTGTGTAGGAATGAAGGCTCCCTTCTTTTCCCTCCTCCACCTATCCCGAGGTGCTTATGCAGTGAAAAGCATTGCAGGAGCCTGAGATGTTTGAGTGATAAGTGCTCTACATGTTGTAACAGCTGGACATGATCAGACATGTTACAGATGATGGATGAGGCTCGAGTGTGAGTTTTCTGCATTTGTGCTGGCTGAAGATTTACCCTGTGTAGCTCCTTTGGGCTTCTCTGATAAATCTCATCTCATCCCTCCATGCAAGAAAAAGCAGTTGATACCTTCCCCTGATGCTCCTTCTGATGACTGACTGAAAGACTGAAGCCTTGTGGTGCAGTCCCTCTGTCCAGGTGTTTCCTAGTTCTGCCTGCAGGTGAGTGGTTGGAATCACAGGCAGCTCACACCCAACTCATTAATCATGGCATCATTTGGGGACCAATAGAGAACCTGGCAGGAATGCTGCATCTTATTGAACACAGCCTGTAAACTGAGGCCAAAAGACACTTGAAATGCAACACTTTCTTCCATTTGTGGAAGCTGAAAGGCAGAACTCCTCTTAAGGATTTTAATCCAATGTATTGGGGATCCGCTGATGTCATCTGCCTGTCCTGGGAGTTAGTGACAGTCAATGCATGGATTAATGATTGGAACAGTGTTGAAAGACCAGGGAGTCATGAATCTTCATCTCTGGTGCTGCCTTAGAAATACAGACTCCAGTCAGAAATGCTCATGGAGTTGTCTGTTCAGGAAAAGCCATCAGGCCATTATCTGGATCCTATGCTCACGAGTATTGTGCACACTACAGGTGTAATAGTGCATACTGAAAACCCTGCCTGGTTCTTCACATCACCCCATTGCAGCAGTGCCCTTCTTTTCTCTCTCAGCTTGGAATACACCATTTGTATTTGTTTGTTCCTCAAAGTCGAAATCAGCATTTTGTCTCAAATCTTGCAATATTGCAATATTTGCCGTGTAGTGTTTTGCTCAAAGCATTTATTTTTTTATTTATCTCACCAAATATTTTTCCTTTAGGGAATTCAAACCAAGGAAAAAGAAAAAGCTGCTGAACAAATCCTGTAGTTCCAAATATCAAGCTAATTTCTATAAAGTTAACACAAATACTACCTTGAATTAATGAAAAAAAGCTATCTCTGTGGACAATGTACTAATACTTAATTCAAAATTTTATGGAGTAGATCCTAGGGATCATGTAGGAGTTTTACATGTGTTAAAAAAAAATGAAACCCAGAAGATCTGACTGCTGTGCATTGCTGTAACACCCCTGGAACGTGGCTAACGCCCAATTACTGCATGCTTAGACTTGGATGGGAATTACAATTGAGCTGTAAAATATTTTGACAGTTTCCAACTGTTGTGTGGTTATTAGCCAGGCATCATAAGAGAATGAAATCCAGTGATTTGATTAGGTTTGTAGCACGATCTGCTTAAACAAGGACTTTCAACATAAACAAGTAGTGTAAAAGTGTTAATCAGAGGCAGTATTTAATTATTAGCAGCTTTCCTTGAGTTCTGCAGTAGAGAATTCCTCTCTCCCAAAGATTTTGATTTCTTAAATGAGACTTGCCATACCTTTATGCTTCAGCTTTTCATTTACAAGCTTTTACTTGTTGAGTGCTAAAAGCATAACCACACCAAATTTAATTTGTCGCATGAAAATGATGTGTGTATTTTTCAAGAGGATGGATTTGACAGTGTTGAAGCTAGAAAAGCTTGTGTTAATTACATATTATAAAACAAAAAGGATATTTTCATTTAACACGTTATTTCTCCTTTTAGCTGAACAAGTCCTAGCAATTAGCAAATTTGAATAATGTAAGGATTCCTGGAAAAATATATGTTAAGCCAAGTGGCACTTGAATTGCTGTTACTTTTACTTTTTATTTTGAAATTAAACTAATAAAGCAAAAAAATATTCCAACTGCATGCAAATTAAGCTCCAGATTGTGCCAGTCTTGTTATGTTCATTAAGCCATTGAATCCTTGAGTAGTGGCTGTTATTCCATGGGGACTATTCACAGAATAAGGTACTATTCAGAGAGGTAAAGATAACAATCTGCCTTCACACTGCTTAAATAATGCTCATTCTGTTGGGCAACTAAAGCAAGAATATTCAAGCCTGTCATTCCTTAATTTTTCACTTGCTTTATTTAGTAATGCTTTTTTTGTTTTCTGTGTTGTTTATGAATGGTGCTTGAGAGTGAAGCATTCTGTTTCTGGTAGAGAAGGCTTTTTCAAGTGTTGTCATCCTGGTTTTTTTTCTTTAAAAAACCCTCTGAGGTAATCTTTGCCTCTGAGTTCAGTCTGTGACATCTCCACTGTGGCTGAGAGCTGATTTGGTTACCAGAGTTGCTTACAGTGTTGCTTTTTGCCTAAATACCTCATTTCACCCAGCTGTAATTGGTGGGGTTTTCCTGACTGTTGTCCTGGGTTTGACCTGAACTCTCACCTTGCAGATGACAAAACCTTCCTGATGTATCCTAGAATTTTAAAGTGCCTTGTGTGACTCTGTGGAAACGTGCTGGCTGGGAGAGAGCCTTCCTCTCTGGAGTGGTGGGGTTTCACAGTCAATAGCCAATCTCCTAAAAAACTGAGACCTGTAAATTGTACAACTGGACACTTCTTCATTTGGAGAGTTGGTAGTGGTTATTGAACTTCCTGTGTATTCAGATAGCTCTGTGTGCCAGGAAAAAAAGCAAAATATGCTGTGCTTTGCAAGGAGATCTGATTAACACAGGGGAACTGCTGCATGAGTTGCTTATGGAACGAATAATATCAGCACCTCCATGCCAGGATTAATTTTTAAAATGGGGAATGGGGTTTTTTTTGGTGAGTGATTAACTGAGAGGCCAGTGGGAAATGTTGTTTGGTGGGAATTGGGGGTTCTCCAGCTCTGCCAGGTTCCTGCTCCCTGGTGGCAGCACTCTGTGCCAGCTGTGGGCTCTGCAGGTGACAGACACAGAGAATGCTGCTCTGAGGCACATCCAAAAGATCACTTGGCCTTTCCACTTGCACGAAGTTCTCCTTTACAAAATGAAAGATTTCTGCAACTGTTGTTAAACAGCAATAAAACATCCATGGGGTTCCCATGTGAGTGCTTCATTACACTGCATTATGGATTGCTCCTCCTGATGTCTGACCTGTAGCAGCTAAAGCCTGAAACTGTTTTGGTAAACACCGGTGTGAGGGTCAAAGAGTTTGCTTTCCTCTTTGGAATTTGACATGCTCTATCATTTCTTCCTACCATAAATGACCTAAATGTGCTTCAGCTTTCTTCATGCTTCTTTCTTTTTTACCCCTGATCTTTCTTTGGGCTCATCTTCCTTACACTCTGCATCAGGGAAAACTGAAGGTGAAATTTTTGTGGTGGTTTTGTTGATGCTGTGTGCAGTGAGAGAGGCAATCTGTGTCTTGCAGGTTTTATTCCTGTCTGTACATCTCAGTACAGTGTTTGTCTTTTTCACAACAACCTGATGTTGTTGACTTTATGTTCAGCTTGAATAGACTGTTTCCCCCACATCCTTTTGTGAAGAGCTGTTACCTAACCTGTTTTTCCTCATCCTGCATTTATGTAAATGATTACTCCTTCCTATGTTTCACTTGTACCTATTGAATTCCACACTGCTTTTTTCAGAACTTTACTCCTTTTTATGTGATTGGAGTTCTTTTGGTGCATTGTCCCTCTCAGCTTCTTGTCCAGAGCATCATTCACCTTCCTAATTCAGACTTTCACTGAACCTAAGAAATACTCTTGCAGAACCCCTTTTAATGTATAATTGGGGTTTTTAAATAGTTTCCAAGCAGATATGCATTTTCCAGTGTCATTTAGATCACCTGTCTGAGGATCCACAGAGAGTCCATTAGTCATGCAGGGAGAGCAGCAAGGACAATGTTAAGGAGTTTAAGGATGTGAAATTGCTAAAATCTGGTCACAAAATAGCCCCACTGCATGATCTTGCTTTCTTTCTTCTTTTTCTTCTCTATTGGGCATGAAATGCTGGCAGAGCAACTGCCAGAGAAAGTGAGACTGAGGTGATGAAGGACCAGTTACACTTCACCTCTGCTCAAAAAAACCCCAAAACACAGAAACACACACAGGACACAAAATCCAGAGCAATACATTTCATTTGTCTGGGGACTAGTCCCCCAAAAAAGGAAGGAAACACTTTTCCAGAAGAGATGAAAGTGCTCTGAAGCAAACCCTGCAATGTCCCATGTGTTGTGTGGGTTCTCTTTAAATGCTTGCAGAAAAAGACAGGTTGTGATTTTAAATCAACCACTTATTTAAATCAACCAAGGAGACCAGAAATGGAAGAACATTTCAAAAATGTGGAGGCTCTCATTGGAATGATCTTCTATTATTCCCCATTACTCACACCTATGCCACATTCTGCTTCTACATTTGAAAAAAATGGTTAAAGATGTAAACACAAAAATAGATACTGTCCTAAAAGAAAACATAATTCTAGCAGGCAAACATCTTTTTTATAGAAGCCTAATCTTGTTGCTATAAAAAAATGTAAAAAAGGTTAAATGCATTTGCAGAAAAAACTCCTTCCCTGAAAACCCCTCAAAAGCAATTTTTCTTCTTCTTTTTTTTTTCTTCTTTTTTAAATGCTAGTTGTAATATTCCATTAGCATTTTAGGTGGAGTGGAAAAGTTGTGATTACAAGTTATAACCACATTGAGCATTGCAACAATATTTGGTTTGCTGTGGTTTTTTTATATGTAAGCCTACTGACTGGGTTCTGATCTGCACACCCAATAAAAACATTGAATAAAAGATTGAATGAAATAAAGAGATTGAATAAAAGATTCAATAAAAGGTTGACTCCCATTATTTACTGAGTCATTGCTGTCAATGACAACCATGACAGATGATTTACCAATAGCACAGAGGGCCAGGAGAGCACTTCAGAAAAGCATCAATTCTGCAGCATTGCTTTACAGTGATAAAAACAAAGCTTTTCACAGAGTTCCTAAGAGCCCTTTGGCAACATTAGGAAAAGGGCTGGTGGTGTTAGGGAATATGGTTGAGTTGTGAAGCAGATTCTAGAAAGAAACACTTGAATTATGATCTGTTAAACCATCTGTATCCAATTGGTGTCTGAATTCACTTGTTAGAAAGCTTGAATGTAGATAATAAATATATATTTGTTATATATAAAGGTATATATAAGTCCAATATTTATATATTGTTATGAAAGTATACATATAACATATATACATTTTGTACGTGTCTATATACACACAGAGAAAGAAAATATACACTCTCTCAACATGTAAAAAACACCCCAAGCTTACTTGAAGTAACAGAAACACATTCTGTGTGTTTTTTAAGTAAAAATTACTTTCATTATGCTCCAGAAGCATAAAAGACAAGGCAGCTAATTGGAAAAAAGGAAAGAATACAAAAATAGAACACTCTTTTTATTTATCATTATTTATGGTGGTATAACATTTTAGGTTATTTTAAAGGTTGTTTGGCTGAGCTGGATGCTGAGGATGTATCTGCATCCAAGCAAGGCAAGAAACATGACCCTTGCAAGGCTTTAAGATTCCAGTTCCTTGCCTCAAAGGTGTTGATGAAGTGAGGGAGAATGAAGATTTTANTCTTCTCTATTGGGCATGAAATGCTGGCAGAGCAACTGCCAGAGAAAGTGAGACTGAGGTGATGAAGGACCAGTTACACTTCATCTCTGCTCAAAAAAACCCCAAAACACAGAAACACACACAGGACACAAAATCCAGAGCAATACATTTCATTTGTCTGGGGACTAGTCCCCCAAAAAAGGAAGGAAACACTTTTCCAGAAGAGATGAAAGTGCTCTGAAGCAAACCCTGCAATGTCCCATGTGTTGTGTGGGTTCTCTTTAAATGCTTGCAGAAAAAGACAGGTTGTGATTTTAAATCAACCACTTATTTAAATCAACCAAGGAGACCAGAAATGGAAGAACATTTCAAAAATGTGGAGGCTCTCATTGGAATGATCTTCTATTATTCCCCATTACTCACACCTATGCCACATTCTGCATCTACATTTGAAAAAAATGGTTAAAGATGTAAACACAAAAATAGATACTGTCCTAAAAGAAAACATAATTCTAGCAGGCAAACATCTTTTTTATAGAAGCCTAATCTTGTTGCTATAAAAAAATGTAAAAAAGGTTAAATGCATTTGCAGAAAAAACTCCTTCCCTGAAAACCCCTCAAAAGCAATTTTTCTTCTTCTTTTTTTTTTCTTCTTTTTTAAATGCTAGTTGTAATATTCCATTAGCATTTTAGGTGGAGTGGAAAAGTTGTGATTACAAGTTATAACCACATTGAGCATTGCAACAATATTTGGTTTGCTGTGGTTTTTTTATATGTAAGCCTACTGACTGGGTTCTGATCTGCACACCCAATAAAAAAACTGAATAAAAGATTGAAAGAAAGAGATTGAAGAAAAGATTCAATAAAAGGTTGACTCCCATTATTTACTGAGTCACTGCTGTCAATGACAACCATGACAGATGATTTACCAATAGCACAGAGGGCCAGGAGAGCACTTCAGAAAAGCATCAATTCTGCAGCATTGCTTTACAGTGATAAAAACAAAGCTTTTCACAGAGTTCCTAAGAGCCCTTTGGCAACATTAGGAAAAGGGCTGGTGGTGTTAGGGAATATGGTTGAGTTGTGAAGCAGATTCTAGAAAGAAACACTTGAATTATGATCTGTTAAACCATCTGTATCCAATTGGTGTCTGAATTCACTTGTTAGAAAGCTTGAATGTAGATAATAAATATATATTTGTTATATATAAAGGTATATATATGTCCAATATTTATATATTGTTATAAAAGTATACATATAACATATCTACATTTTGTATGTGTCTATATACACACAGAGAAAGAAAATATACACTCTCTCAACATGTAAAAAACACCCCAAGCTTACTTGAAGTAACAGAAACACATTCTGTGTGTTTTTTAAGTAAAAATTACTTTCATTATGCTCCAGAAGCATAAAAGACAAGGCAGCTAATTGGAAAAAAGGAAAGAATACAAAAATAGAACACTCTTTTTATTTATCATTATTTATGGTGGTATAACATTTTAGGTTATTTTAAAGGTTGTTTGGCTGAGCTGGATGCTGAGGATGTATCTGCATCCAAGCAAGGCAAGAAACATGACCCTTGCAAGGCTTTAAGATTCCAGTTCCTTGCCTCAAAGGTGTTGATGAAGTGAGGGAGAATGAAGATTTTAGCTGGCCTACCAAAGCAAAAAGACAACTAAGGGGTTAGCAACAACTCTAACCTGCCCCAGTTCACACTTGTGGAATTTTGGGTGGAAAGATTTCACTGCTCTGGGACACAACTGAGGGGCAACTCAAGGACCTCAACTCCTCCTTGCCTTCAGTGGGCTCTGCATGAAGTCTCAAGAACTCTTACAAAAATCCAGGTGTGTAACAGCATCCAAAATGTTCTTTCCAAATGTATTTCTCTGGTTCTGCTGCGTGCCAGCCTCTCCCCCAGCTGTGCAGGCACAGTTTGAGCAGTTGTGTACACATCTGTGAGCTTAATGTTGGTCCCCACAGGGAAATAAACCTTCCCCAGCCACAGTGGGCACTGACCCACACCATGCCAGCAGCAGTGATGTGCTCTTGGTGCTCAAGATGCCAGGCATGCACATGAAGCTGCCCTTAGTCTCAAAATTAAACATCACAGGACCTTTACCAAGGTAAAAAAAAAATTAGTAATGAAGGCTCCAGTACCTAGAGAGCTGTGTCCTCCAAGATATTCCATCCCAGGTAACAACAGGGGGGTTGGGGGGAATTTTTTTGTTTTGGTTTTATTTGTGTTTGTTTGTATACTCCTTATTTTGGGGATGGTAGACATGTTACAACTACTGATTATCATTGTGGCACTGCATTTGTGAGTGGGAACCCACAGCACACTGCAGCAAGCTCTGCTCTAAAGGAAGAAGGGGAGAGGCAGGATAAGATGTATTAGAAGATGTTTCACCATGCTACATCCTCTGAATCCAAATGATTTTTTCCCCAGTGACAGACTGCCCTCTCAACACCACAGCTCTCTTTAAAGTGGTGTAAGCATTTCAGCAGTGAGTGCTTAATCAAGCTTTTAAATATTAAAGTTGAGCTAATATATTAAGCTCACCAATATTTTTCCTAACATTTACAAGGTGATTTCCTTAATGGCTTTAGTTTCTAGCTAGCTTCTTTAAAGCCCTTTCATTGAGCTAGAGCACATGATTTGATTCACACTTTAAAAGCTTTTCCTGCACATGCCTTTCAAAGCTGATTTGTCTGAATTAGACAAATGAATGATATCTGAATTCTGTGCCTTAATCATTACTACAAACTATGAAGTATCATTCAGGGGTTAACACAATTATCTGCTAAACTGCAAAACGGCTCTTGTCAATAATGAAAATAAGTAAAGTAAAATACATTTGCATGTCCTCTTTTTTTTGNGCTAGTTGTAATATTCCATTAGCATTTTAGGTGGAGTGGAAAAGTTGTGATTACAAGTTATAACCACATTGAGCATTGCAACAATATTTGGTTTGCTGTGGTTTTTTTATATGTAAGCCTACTGACTGGGTTCTGATCTGCACACCCAATAAAAAAACTGAATAAAAGATTGAAAGAAAGAGATTGAAGAAAAGATTCAATAAAAGGTTGACTCCCATTATTTACTGAGTCACTGCTGTCAATGACAACCATGACAGATGATTTACCAATAGCACAGAGGGCCAGGAGAGCACTTCAGAAAAGCATCAATTCTGCAGCATTGCTTTACAGTGATAAAAACAAAGCTTTTCACAGAGTTCCTAAGAGCCCTTTGGCAACATTAGGAAAAGGGCTGGTGGTGTTAGGGAATATGGTTGAGTTGTGAAGCAGATTCTAGAAAGAAACACTTGAATTATGATCTGTTAAACCATCTGTATCCAATTGGTGTCTGAATTCACTTGCTAGAAAGCTTGAATGTAGATAATAAATATATATTTGTTATATATAAAGGTATATATAAGTCCAATATTTATATATTGTTATGAAAGTATACATATAACATATATACATTTTGTACGTGTCTATATACACACAGAGAAAGAAAATACACACTCTCTCAACATGTAAAAAACACCCCAAGCTTACTTGAAGTAACAGAAACACATTCTGTGTGTTTTTTAAGTAAAAATTACTTTCATTATGCTCCAGAAGCATAAAAGACAAGGCAGCTAATTGGAAAAAAGGAAAGAATACAAAAATAGAACACTCTTTTTATTTATCATTATTTATGGTGGTATAACATTTTAGGTTATTTTAAAGGTTGTTTGGCTGAGCTGGATGCTGAGGATGTATCTGCATCCAAGCAAGGCAAGAAACATGACCCTTGCAAGGCTTTAAGATTCCAGTTCCTTGCCTCAAAGGTGTTGATGAAGTGAGGGAGAATGAAGATTTTAGCTGGCCTACCAAAGCAAAAAGACAACTAAGGGGTTAG
>VXBB01015268.1:101423-179718 GCA_013399915.1 Illadopsis cleaveri
CTTTCAAAGCTGATTTGTCTGAATTAGACAAATGAATGATATCTGAATTCTGTGCCTTAATCATTACTACAAACTATGAAGTATCATTCAGGGGTTAACACAATTATCTGCTAAACTGCAAAACAGCTCTTGTCAATAATGAAAATAAGTAAAGTAAAATACATTTGCATGTCCTCTTTTTTTTGAGATAAAAACAAATTTGGTATATGTAATGACACATAAAGCTACTTAAGTTGGATCAGAAAGAGATCTTGCTTTAAAAATATTTTTAACCTTTTTTTCCCCTTTATTAACAGTCTCTATACAGAGTGCCTGCACTGTATTCACTTGAGATCCATCTATATGCTTCTGCACAGGACAAATCAAACCATAAAATATTAGCAGGATCCGGATTTTGTATTCAAATGGCTGATTCTCTAGTAAAACAACACCTCTTTTCTTCCTGTATACTCCATTTCTGTTTTCCTTAAAACAAGCCAGAAAAAATGTGACCCTAAAAACACGGTACATGCCACAAATCCCTCAGACAGCTCAAATAGTGACAGTTGCAGAGAACAGACTTATGCTGAAAGAATAGAGAGAAATAGATTTAAAAGGAAGCAGTGAATCAAAAAACCCTGCCTTCAGCTCGGTGCCAATAAAAACCAGAATCACTCAGTTCCTTCGGATTGTTTTCTATTTATTTTCTTTTCTTTTATGCGGTTAATATTTTAGGAAATCGTTGGGGTTTTTTTTCTCCCCCCCCCCCCTTTTTTTTTTTTGTCACCACAGACACTCCCTTTAGGCAACCGTGCATCAACAATCCTCCCACGTTCAAAGTCGGCTACATCTGTTGCTCTTTCCCATTGTTGAAAATTCCTGCCTTAATCCTATTTGACTTTATTCATGCAAAGGTCATCCTGAATTCAACAAATGGAGGAGCGATAGCAGGCACACTGTTGAACATGGCTAAAAAAAAAATGCTCTTGTAGGACATGCAGCTAGTGTGCCGGCACTATCTCACAAGTCCTGGCTTTATTATGCAGCCTCTCCTCACCAGAGCTCTGTTGCACTATGAATTGGCAACATGTTTTTTTCCTCTTTGCAAACTCAGGAATACATTTTCCTTCCAACTGGCTCGGTTTTTTTCTCTGCTTTTTCAAAAGGTTTGGTGCCTAACTTGCATTTGCTGGTGGGTATGACTGCAACATACACACAGAATTACCTGAGCTTTTTGCATGCCCTGAGGCTTGGCTTCTGGCACCTACGGATCCCCTTTTTCTCCTGGATTTTATCCCTGAGTATATCCAGTTTCACTAACCTGCCCACCCAAAACGAATGGTGATTGTAATTTTAGTCTTTAAAATTTCACAATTTTAAATAAATTAGGCGAAATTCCACCTAAAAATCCTTCCCCAAAGCAGGGTAGAACAGCTAATACAAATGCCTCATTTTAGGGTTATCGTTGCACTGTAGATTTGCTAACAAATGCCCATCTATTTTGGTTTTAGACTTATTTTTCTTTCCCAGCAACAAAAAAGCATTCTGGCTTAGACCTGTGATTCATTCCTGTGCTTAAGCATCTGACCCAAACCAAAGAACATTTAGCAGGAACAGTGAATTAGCAAGCAAACCAAAGTTAACTAGCAGACTGATTTATGAAGGGAAGATAATTATTTTTGTAATATGTCCATAACTCATCGTGACAGAAGCAAAGGAATATTTATTCATGCACACTTATTTCCAATTTGAGGTGCTTGCCAACCACGATGAACCAAACCCATCCCTCAGGCAAAGCAGAGAAGCAGGCACATTGTTAATGTGCTCCTTTCACTGGGAGCTGCATCAGGGGCCACGGATGGGCCAGGGATGGTGGAGAGAGCACCCAGGGCTTGATCTAAACCAGTCCCAGCTCCAGGGAACAGCTAAAGTTAAATGCTACAATGCCAACTTCTACAAATTGCGTTGAGGTCCTTGTTAGGTGCAAGGGAACATTGGAAAGAAGCAAGTTTTCATTTTTAAAGCTGTCCTGTACTCTGCTTGTGTGGCTCTTGTTAAGGGACCTGATAATAAGGTATCAAAACTGTTACTTTTTTTTTTTTTTTTCAGGTTTTTGTTGTAAAGATCTTGAGGATTTTTGTTTTGATGACGGTTTAAAAAGGTCTTAGGAGAGAGGAGAAGTGTTTCTTCTTTCTTCTACCATCTAAAGAGCAAAGCTTGAGCTAAACATGAGACTGTGAAGCCCAGCATGAGAATCAAAGCCCTCCAGGTCACAAGGCACAGAAGGTGGCACTCCAGCACCTACCTCAGGACCCCATGGCCTGGTGCCATCTCCCTGCCTCCCTTCCACCGGAGACAAAGGCAAACAGAAACAGAAATATTGCAGGAAATAGAATAAAATAAAAGTTCCTCACTGGGGATAAGGATTTTCAGATGACATCTCCCAGGAGCTGGCCTAGATCTCACTAGAGCTGGCCCAAAGCAGCTGTCATTCACATGTTTGGGCAGGCCAGGAGTGCTGCAGCCATCCAGCCTTGATATTTAGGAACTGCAGCACTCCAGAAATCTCAGTGCACCTTTTCCACAACTGCTGAAGTGGTGTTTTATGACAACAAATCTGAGAGCTATAATTTGTAAATGTAAAAAAATTCAATTTAAAATTAATGTAAAATTAAATTTCATGTAAAAGTTAAATTTACAATACGAAAAGTGAGGCCTGGAATGTCACAAAGCTGGTGCAGCTACCAAACCTTACTTGCACAGACATTTTGCAGAAATAGTAACTGGTGCAACCCAGAACTGCTGCAGGCACTGACAAAGTTCCCCTCCATTTCAGTAGGAGCTACATTGCAGCAATAATGCACAAATACCTTAAAGAGCAATTATGAAAATTACAGAAGCAGTCAAGCATTTATCAGCCTGAACATTATGTATATTAATTTGCAATGAAAAATATTTTTCCAGGACAGCTCTGGAGGCCTGTTATCTGCATCCCCACTACTAATAAGGACCTCAAGAAGAAACAGTCAAACACTTAAGTAGCAGCACTTAAAGTTGCCCAATCAAGTGTTCAAAGATTATGGTTACAAATACATTTTTATTAATACCCTTTCTATAATAGCTTTTTTTTTTTTTTAATAAAAACTGAGGTCGACAAAAAATCTACCTCCAGATTACTATGAGCTAACGCTTTTGAGTCCTCAGTGTGGACTCAAACAGAAAAACTGTTTGTTTTAGGATAGTTCAGGTGACACAGAACAGCATTCTCTCAGCTGCATGGCACTACAGTCAAGCCAACATTTAATTAATTTGATTTTCTATGTAGATTGGCAGGGAGAAACATCCTTGACTAAAGATTGATCAATTCCTGTAGAGTTAAATTTGGCACAAAAGCTCATGCTTCCAGAACCAAGGATGTCCAGTTCTTCAGGTTTAAAAGATGCTCTGAGATGGTGAAGAACCCACCAGTCCCATGCATCTATTGGAGACCAAAGATCCCATGAGGATGACCCTGAGAGTGCATCTTGAATGGTTTTGTCAATTCCTTCTGGAACTGGCCAAATACTAACTAAACAGGTGGAAAATGGCTTTTCTAGGGTTGTATAGGAAAGACATATGATATCTAAATCTGATGCACTGGCTAAAGCCACCCAGACATTTGTTTTGGTTGACTAACTGGAAAATTTGCACTACTAAAAACCAAGCAAATGACTAAAAGCAAGTAAGCAAAAAAAGCCTAAGTATAACATTGGATTGAACCTGTTAATTTATCTGGCTTGGATGAAGCTGTGAACTTCAGAGAAAAAAAAACAACCAACCAACCAACAAACCACCACAGTCCAAAATCTGGTTCAAGAGGTTAGCTTAGCACCACACATAAGGAATTCTTGAGGATGTGTATCCATCTAGGTAATAATTCTGGGACAAGGAGAGATGTCAGAGGCTGAAGATGGAAGCAGCTCAGCTCTGCCTCCAGTCCTGGGCAAAACTCCTGCTACACGAACATTTGGGCAAATTGTTGAGGGTTTTAACCCTCAAGTTCTGAAGGAAGCATGTCTCCTAGAGATAATGTGACTATACAGCAGCACCTGAATCTTTTTGACAGGATGGGCACAAGACACTTCAGTCAGAAGGGCAGAAAGCCACACAAAGAACATGGCCTGGTTTCCTCTATAGTCTCAATATCCATCAGTGGGTTCCTGTTGGCACCAATCATGGGAATAATAAGAGGGCAACACAGACAAGTTCACAAACACCATTTAAAACTTATGAAAACAGTAATAAGCAATTGCTTAAGTACTGGATTAAAAAATGGAGCCTCTTTTATTCTTTAACACTTGAAAAGCAGCAAGCTGAATGACTTGTCTATGTTTCCACATGATTATCTCACCATCTCTCTGTTCATATTATGTGTGCAGCTTGTCTTCTGTCCTATTAAAACAAAACATGTCTTTGGGCTGCATGCAAAGGCAGCTTTTCTCAGAGTGCCTTCTTTTTTGCTCAAGTTCATAACAGAAGACATCCTCCAATTCTATCCAGTACCTTCCATGTCTTCCTTGGGCTTGAACCATCTCTCTACATAAGGAGTGACAAATATCTCATGAAAAGGAGCTGCACAATTCCTTTGCAGCAAATGTGAAGCTGAAAAGGAGCAAAATCATTGAAGAAGATGTTCCAGAGAGCTGGGAAGTCCTGATGTGAATGGAAAACCAGAGATCCTTTTGATATCAAGAGACAGTGAGTGATCTTCACCTTCCATGTGGAATTTACTGTCATTCCTCCACCCACTTGCATTACTGCTTGGTCACATAAGGTTGATGATCTTGAGGTAAATGAAAGTGGAGAAAACAACCAACTGGAGACTTTAGGCTGTCTGATATCTTGGGAGCTGTGGGGGAAGCTGTCACTTCTCCCCCTTCCACTAAACCTACTTGTTTTGTGCTCTAAGCATTTATTTTGGCTTAGAATGAATGAGAAGGAGAAAAAAAATTACAGGTTCTTTCTCGTTCCATTGAGAAGTATCTGAGAATTTCTCTTCTTTCAGAAGGAAGTAATTTGTACCTCCTTTGCTGCTTGAAGAACAAACTGCCTATCAAGCTGAAATCTTTCTGGACAGCCTGAACATCCTGAAGCATTGCAGATACACAGCAGATTACCAAGGATATGGATATTTTCTTCTGACATTTTAAAATAACTCTATGGTTGAGGATGTTTAACTGTTTCCTCCAAGTAAATAATTCTTTACCTCCTACATAAATTCAGTAGCATTCCTGCCCCCTCATTTTCACAAAGACAATAAAATCCTTGATTGTGCAGAGACTTTAGCTTCTCTACCATGAGACACAGTTGCCAGCTCTGGGACTGATCTTCTTTCAAATAAATTCAACATAACACAGAGAAGAGAAGAGATCTGAAACTGGCTGAGACTTCACCCTGCTGAAGTTCACAGGTATATTTTGTAATCAGCTAAAGCAATGATGAACACTGATATGCATGCTATGTGCTGGTCTGATACCACATTTTGAGCCTGAGATCACTTTTTTTTTCCCCACAAAGTCAAAAAGTGGGGGAAATTTCAAGTCTCAATGACCTCTGTGAAAGGCAGAACCTGGTTATCCAAACCACATGAAGAACAGTAACAGATGTGTGACAGTAACAAGCCCAACAAGGTTTCAGCACTGTTGGGTTTGACAGCACTGTAGCAGTCTGATGACTGAAGAGCTTAATTACAGCTTTGCACTTTGTCAGACTCACCTAAATAGAGTCAGCATACCATAGTTTTCAAGTCATTTGAGATGATTAACTGTGGGGTAACTCCAGATCTCAGACTCTGCATTTTCAGCTCTCTCTGATGACTCAGATTACTTTGGAGGAGATACACAAGACAGCAGAAAATTAAGATATTCCTTTAAGAAGTGTGAATAGATTAAAAAAAAAAAAAAAGAAAGCAAAACTTCCTCCAAACTCAGATATGGCAAATACTGAGCTAATTCTTTGGGCTGAAGAGCTGGACCTTTGGGGAATGTTAAACCCTGCCTTATCTAAGATAGATAACTGACCCTTCCTCACCAGTACAGCTGCCAGAGGATCTCCAAGTGATCAAAAGGGCTTGTTCAAGGGGAAGACATTGAGGAGGCCTGGAAAGGATTTGCTGCTACAGGTAACTGACTGCTCATCACTTAATGAACTTGCTGGTGTGTAGATGGCAATGACAGCATTTGTGTTTTTTGGATTCAGCCAATGTGATGAATGCTGCTAGCATGCAAAGGAAAAATGAGCACCAAACACTCTGCCAAAGATCTGCAGAGGAGCTTTTGGAATGTTTTTTCCTTAAGCTCTGAAGTTCTACTACTAATGCTGTGTTTGTGTAGTTTAAAGATTAGCATTTCTGCTCCACAGGCATTTCCTATGACAACAACCAAGGCAGGGAACTGAACCTGCTGAAACCACTGAGCCTCTGGTATAACTCCCAAAACTTTCTGTGCACAGCAAACTTGGACAAAACACCAAGACATGTGATTGAACCTCCCTTTACCTAAGTTTACCTCTATAGGACTGTTCCCCTACATAAGGGCATGCACTAAGTTCATGTTTGTATAGTGCCTATACTTTTGGATGGAAGTTCTTCCAGAGTTGCTAAACATTCTCTCTATTATTGAGCAATAAACAAGGAATCTGTGCCAACACTCCGAGTCCCACCTGGGCACTATTTTGTACTGTTCTGTGAGAAAAGGGTTTCTTTTCTTTTAAATGCCAGTACTTTTCCAAATTTCAAAAAGCATTCCAAGTAAAGTGCTTTTGATCTGAGTGCAGAACAATTCAAGCACAGAAAAAAGACTATGCTTACAGAAAGCTTTCTGCACTGCAAGTGACCGTACAATATTTTAACACACCCACCCTGCAAAACTTTCCACTGTAATGTAATGAACCAGGACGTTGCATCTGCCCTAATGTCTCCTATCCTCCAAAATCCTGTTAAAAAAAAATAATTAAAGCTTTTCTATGAAAGAGCATGTGAGCATAGAGCTCCACCTTCCCTCCCAGCCCTAATGAAAATCAGGGTTTCAGTATGAGGCTCTCTGCTGATCTCAGCTGTGCCTCAGGGCCAGGGGCAGAAAGGTGGGCTGCAAGCAGGCAGGCAGCAAAATATTCACCAAGGAACACCACACAGAAAAGCAAGAACTGCCTGACTGTCCATAACAGCACAGTCCTCTCAGTGAGTTCAATCCTGAGTCTTTTCTTAATCAATTCCAACTTTCAGACACTCTAAAGCTTCATCTAGGGCAGGCAAAAACTACATCAACCAAACTTGGTAGTAACATGTTATTTCAGCACAGTAAAGACATGTGTGAAGCAGAGAGACACATTTCCTTGGAAGCACATCTGTAAAAAAACATCTCTCAAACAATGAGCAAGAGGCACACGATTTCCACCAGTCAATCAGAGAAAATCTCCACAGATGTCTCTTCACAGCCTTGGCAGCACCAGAAAGTTTTGCTTTGACCCAAGAGCCAGACTCCACCAGAAATCAAACAATGTGTCACTTTTCATGCAGAAATTCACACAGGAACTCCAGCTAACAGGACTGAATCCCATTTCAGAGCATCATAAAACTGCAGTGCTTTGATTTCACATATCCCTGGTTGTGGTTTTGCATTTGAAGAATAACTTGTGCAGTGTACTCGTGCTCTTACTCCACTGTTTGGTTTTGCAGTGAGCAGACAGAGATTAGGTTTCTGGTCTCTTTAGCCTGAGTGAGTGGTGAAATGACAAGCTCAGAGCCTGAGTGGACAAGGACATGTGAGCAATCTGGCTGAGTAATTACACCATGAAATGATAGGTATGACAAGTAGTTTCCCTCAATTCTGCAACTGAAGTACAGCAGCTCTGATTCAAGGCAAACCAGATGATGATGTGCATACATTGGGCAAGACACTGGAAGGGAGGCATTCTGCCCTCATCTTCCCACCTTTAAAACAATGTATGACATTCATTTCTAAGAAAGGACCATTATCTTATGCTACTAAATGCTTATTTTGTTTAAAGAAAAAGCACAAGTGGTGCTAACTGCTGAAACACTGGAGCTGAAATCCACACTGACAGAAGTTGGCTGTTGTAGTAATAAAACACCCACACCTCACATTACCTCTTCCACTGAAATTACCCCTGATTTTCCTGTGAAAAACATAAATAGATGTGCATATAAAGTATCCTTAGTCTGGACATTCCTAGTATACAGTTAACCTGATTTAAAATACCCTCCCTTTTTTTTTTTTTTTTAAATTACTTCAACATAGCTTTGGAATTGGACATATATAAATCCCAGTGCAAATAAACAGTATCCAGTACTAAGCTTTTAAAACCCAGATTTATGACAGAAATGTGGAGACAGACTCTTCAACAGGGGCAAGGCTTAGGAGCATTAAAACAGATCAGGACAAAGCACTGTTCAACATGATTTTCCTCCTTCTCCATGGCATATCCAGCTGTCCTGTAACACTGGTTACCAGAAGACTCTTTTCTTTGAAACTGCAGTTGCTGTTTGTCATTAAATCCTCAAATAAAAAAATACAAGCTCCTGCAGTTGCACCCTCCCCATGAACCAAGACAAGCCAACAGTTCTGGCAAAGCTTTTTAAGATGCAGAAATAAACAGGATATTTACAACACACAGAAAGGTGCTGTTATGAACAAAAAGCCAAAATTTTGGTGTGAAATCTTACCTTAGGAGAGGAGGAAAGCTCCCTCGATGCAGGAATGGCTGACATATTCTCACCCGTGCCCATCTCTGTCTTTGGCAAAAGGTTTGGGGGTTCAGGAGCCTTTCTCTTCATCTTCTTTTCTGGTTCTTGCAGAGCAACTTTAATTAAAGCAGGGCTTGGTTTTGGTTCATAAAATGGGTTTGATCTAATTAAAAGAAGGGAAACACATTTCTTTGCTATCTTCTTGGAAATAAAAATCAAAAATAAGACCTGCTTAGGAAAGCCAATGACTAAAATGTTTTTATTATCCCACATAAGAATGTTTTACCTTTATACACTTTTAAATACTACATTTTCATACAATAGAAAAGTGAGTTACAACAGCTAAAACTGCATTATTCAGTCACAATTGCCATAAGTTTTAGAAAGTCCTGTAAATTGCAGCAGTTTTATCAACTGCACAAAGCTAACTTCAATGATACTTTGCTATCTATCAAGGAGTGATCTGATTTTATGACAAGATCAACACCAAAAAATGTGAGTGGAGCTGCTGGGTGTTTAACACTCTAATGAACAGAAGCAAGACAGCTTGATTAGAACACTTAATATCTCTCTGCAGACACCAGCAGGCATCACCTGTCTCTTTTGAAAGTGCTTTTTATAACTTAACCTTATCTGAGAATGTGACAGTGTATAAACATCTTCCACCAAGTAGATGCAGTCCAAAGAATTATCTTTAACTTGGCTGTCCACCTTCCAACTCTGCATTTGTACCACCCTAAGGAAATACCTCCACAGCCAAATTTTGCCAAATTTTATGTTAGCTTGATGCATCAAATATCAACCAATCAATAATACATCAAATAATGGCTTCTTCTACACACTTAGTAGAGCCAGCAGCTTTGTATCCTGCTAAGGATACTTAGGGGAATGGTTTTTTCATTGAATTATTTCATTATGAATGTTATTTGCTTTCCATATTTTGCAATCCAAAACTGGACAGTTAGCTATGAAGTGGATACATTAATTTATTCTTTTTCTAATCCCTCTTTCCCCTGCAAGATATATTTCTCACAGATCTCAAACTATGATTCTCAGCAATCTATCTGCATACAATGATTACACACAGTGTAACCAACCACAACAGATAACTCAGTCCCTCAAAGTCCCTTAGAATTCAACTCTGGATGGAAACACTTATGCATTAGATAAGAATTGGATCTACCTAGCTAGATCCATTCACAAATTCTCTCTCAGGGTAAAAGTCAGGAGCCAGTACACACTATTTTTAAGAACTACAAAAACCAACTATTCATCCAGTTGCCTTCCACACAACATCGAATTTCTCTCCTTTGTTTGTACTTGGGGTATGAAAATCTTTCAGTTGCACAGACAAACTTTAGAGTTTATTGTAATGCAATTTACAATCATCCTGTTTTCACAGAGAAAAAGGAAGCAATCAATAACCCACACCATAGAAATCTACTTTTGAAAGGCAACTTTTACCAAAGCACATAAGTGAAAATCAGGCATAAAATCTCCAGACCTTTCTAAGAATCTGCTGCTTCTGCTCCTTACAGAAAAAAGATATCCAACTCCTGAAGCAAAAGGAAAGACTAACACTAAAATAACTCATTTGTTGGCTGAAGGCAACTTTGAGGTGTTCTCCCACTTTGCTGCCCATCAAGTGCAAAGCCACCAGAAACTAAAGGCAACCAAAGTAAGAAGTGAAATGGGAACAGAAGGGTGTTTTCCATGGGGGGCAGGAGGAAAAGGAGATATTCAGGCTGCAGTGGAGAATGCATCCAGCTGTCAGGAGCTCTAATTGAGCTGACAGCCCAGCTCAGCTGCCTTCAGACAGCAGAAGAGTTCAAAGGGAGGTGAAAATGAAGATAAAAGAGATAAAGGCTGAAGAACAATGCATTCTATGGGACAGCACAAGGTTTTATTTAGTTCAACAAGTCAGGGAACAGCCAACAGTCACTGCATGTTGGGCAGGAATTTACCTCTGAATTAGAAAGGTGAATATTTGGAAGGTGTTAAAATTATTTTGGTGTGAGAAAAATCCCCAACACCTTATCAATGAGAGTAAACAGGTCTGGAAGAACCATCTTCTGAACTTTTAAGCTCCAGAACTGGCTGCACTGCAGGTGTCAAACTGAAGAATTGCATCCTCTGTACCCACCAGAAGGAAGTACTAAAAGGAGAGAAGCCTTTTTCTCTAGAGAGAAAGAAGAACTTGCTTGAAAGCCAGACTAAATCCTCACATTTTGGTCACAGAAACAGACACAGGCACATGCACAGAACAGAGATGCACATGCTACCTTCTACCTTCCTCTCTTAATTGGTCTTACAAATACTGAGCAAGATTTTTGAAAAATAATGTTAATACAGAAAAAACTCCCAACTAAAATGGTTGTTTCCTGAACAAACTATGAAGTTTGAAGCTGAGGATCTGATATACACAGCAGAGTTTGGTCCAACAGCTTCCACAGGGCTCTACAAGAAATGAGGCTGAAAAATCTGGTTGAAAAGAGCCTTACCTGGAAAATATTAAACTACTTTTCTCTGAGGTCATCCCCGTATTTACTGGTTCTGTGAAGTCATTGAATGGATTCACATAAAATGCTTTGTCTAAAAAGACACTAGACTGTCCTTCACAAAATTAAAACATTTCAGACCTGACAAGATACCTGGCATTAAAGTGTCACTGACAATGTGGTGGCTTGTGGCCTCTTGTGCAACAGGCAACTTCAGCAGATGGCAACTCCATAGCCTGGCCAATTACACAGCAGAATTCTAAGCCATACAATGATTAAGGAGGTAAGAAGCCACAGAGCCAAATGATATTGGAAAGCAAGTTTTATTCTGACCAATTTAAAAATTATTTTGATCAGTCTTACCAGTAGGCTGAAAAAAAATTTAGAAAATAAACATTTTACTGAGGAGGAAACCCAAAGCTGTGGCAGGGCTAAAAGGTCAGGCAATATTGCCAATCAGAAGTACTAAGGTTGAAAGCATTACACATTAAGCAGTTGTGAGCTGGACTATTTTCAAATAATTAACTTCACAAGGTGTTGCCACCCTTCACTAACAGCTGGATTTTCATGTACAAAATCCAAAAAGGCAAAAGCAGAATTTTCCACTAACAGTGAAACATCAAAACTAACAAGAGGAAAATCCTTATCTTTGGCTAGATATGAGAATTTAGGCAGAGGAAGCATGTTTTGAGAGCACAGTTTTGCAGCAGAGTAAATGTTCTGTGCCATGCAATGCCTCATGATGCTTATTCTTGTGACTGTGCTTTATGTGTGTTATGAACTATCAGTTCTCTTCACAAACATTAGTCAAATACATTTCAAAGAAGCAAATTACCCAAGGTAAATCCTTCCCAGAGGTGCACTGAGGCCAAGGACCTTTTACAGGATTATAGGGAGAGTGTGTGACAAAACTGGAGTCAGAGTTCAGCTTTTGGGGCACTTGGTGTAAGCTCCAAGTCCAGAATGAGAATTAGGGATCTACCAGTGCAGAGTGGGACAAGGGTCCTGATGCTAATTGGTGTGTCCATGTTCTCAGGACACACCACTGCATTTCACACAAAATATTAGAGGAAAATGCCAAGCAGCACAGTAAGTGAACTCCAGTTAAATGTTTAAGCCATGGGGGTAAAAATACATTGTATTTCCTGATAATCAATAAATCAGGATTTATTTCCATTCCTTCCATTTCATGTCTTCCACCTATAGGTTCAAAAGGACACCTGCAGACAATGGTAGTCAAAAAACGAACCAGAATTTTTAAAACATGGAAAGACAAGATGTTATGAGAGAGGTTGAAAACAACATGCACAGTTTTCTATTCTTATGATATGACTCAGGTGTTCAGCTTTGTCTTGAGTACACTGCTCAGGCCAAGTCAACACATCTTAAAATACACATAAAGCAGAAGAAATAACAGGGTCCAGAGACGAGCGGTGGAAATGATTAGAGAGATGAAGAGACTTCTGTATGAAGAGAGATGGAAAAAGTTAGCACTCAGACAAGTGACAAAGAAAGGTGAACATGCTAGAGACAGACAAGACAACAAATGTTTGTGGCAGGTAAATCCAACACTGCTGATTGTTGTTTGGATAAGCCAGCAGAAGGGACAGGATGGGATTGGAAAGGGAATTTATTTACAATCAACGAAAGAAACACGTTTAGTTAGAGATCTTGTTTTCTTGTGGAACCCTCTGCCACAAATTGACATGGAAACCTAGACTTCAATAGGCTTGGAAAAAGATTACCCACTTATGTAGATAATAAAAGCATCAATATTTACAGCAGGTAAAAACAATTCACATCTGGACATAAACCCTCATGTCTTAGGGCACCCAAAAACCACCAGCTGGCACTGCCTGTGAAAATTGTGCCTTTGGTGCTCACCAGACCATAAGTCAGCAGAAGCTTTCTACTTAAAAATCTGAAAATTCAGGACATGAGGCAAAATAGTGCTTGTAGATGTGATCTAATATGACATGTCCTGTGTTTCTAGACTGGACTTCCATCATTACATTCATCCCTCCAGAGTGTTTTAATATAAAGATTTAAGGGTTCTCCTTGCCAAACTTCCACCCAATGCACTCAACAAATGGTCTCCAGGTCTTTTTGTTACCTCCTGTAACTACAGAGGAAAATGTGGAGAGGAAGGTAACTTTAGGGGTCAGGACATAAAAAAACTTATGTAAAAGATGTAAAAAAATTGATTTTACAGTGTTTACTGACTCTTTATCCTTCCATCTTCCCATGGGACACTGCTTTATCATGAAAATACAGACCAGCTTTATGTGCAAGTAGAATCCACGTATGGGGAATTTAATTTTATCTTTGGGGAAAAACAAAAACAATGAAGCAAATGGAGTCATTAAAACAAGTAGGAGGCTGTTGTTAACCAAGGACTAAAGTCCAGTACACAGCAAAAGGAAGGGTTACAACCCTGCCACATGCCCCTTTGGCACAGATGTGCTTAGGTGGGAAATGGAAAAGAGAAATTTTCAGAAAACAGAAAATTCCTCACTTGCTCATCCATGTGGCTTTTTCTCTTGCTGCTCCTCTCAATCTTTGCTATCCTCTATACCTATATCTTGGTGGGTGTAAAGCACACACATTTTTATTCCCTTCAGATTCTGGTGACCAGGGAATGACCAAGAACTCCAGGTGTGGCTGTCAGTGTGATCACACTGTGCCCTGAAGACACAGCAGCACTGTCCTGACAAAGGGAGCTGGCAGAGGCATCATTCCCAACGCCCTTTAATTATTTTTGATTTTATTTTTCACAGACCAAACATCTACAGAGCTTTAATAAGAAAAAAAACCTCTGCAGAGCCCTTTATATGTTTCTATTAGAGTGTCTGGGAATCCTTCCATTTCCTAGGCCACAGCTATGGACAGAGAAACAGAAAGATGATGATACCATACCTCTGTTAATGTTGAAGCAATACAAATGTCCTGCTGTGATAAATCTCATTAAATAATGTAAAATTAAATGTTAATTAGAATTGTTGTCTGTAGAATTGCTCAGATGTAATCACCATAAACTCATGTCTCATGGGTGGTGTGGCTGGTGACTAATGACCACAAACCAGGATTAAGGATATACCTTCCAACCTCCCAAGCTGTGCAGGAATTGCAAAAAGCTCTCCCTTCCTGATAGTTTCTATACTGTAATGCAAGGCAGAGTGAGTTTATAAAAGTTTTATGCTGAAAGAAACAACCTAAGGAAGCACATATATGCTGTTATCTTTCCCATATATATTCAGTTGATTCTCAAAAATGTGCTGTGCAGATTGCAAAATGCTCTTCCTTTTTTACATACTGCATCAAGATAAAACAAACTCCCTGTTATCATTGGCAAAAATTATCATTTCATGTAGTAAAAATAATGGCAAAAAGGAGAGGAAGTCCCAAGCTCTGTTGCTCATTTGCAATTATCAGGGCATGAAGTGTCAGAAAGGTGCACACACTTGTTCCCTATCAAGTCATTTGCTATCAATAAGGCAAAGGAAAGTTTCCTCACTGATCATGCTCAGCTGAACAGCGTGGCCTGGGGCTATGGGATTTCCTGCCCAAGGATGAGTCTGTCCTAAGGAGGTGATTAAGGATCACCATGGTTCAACCCAAACACCTCCAGATTACGCCAGGGATCCCACTGCTAAAGCCTGCAAAGCTGCTGAAAGGTGCACAATCATACTCACTCATCCAGCTCTTCCTCCTCAGCTTTAGAGGTATCTGCATAGAGGTATTTGCTCATATCCACTGGCCTGAGGTTTTTCCTTTTTGCAGGTTGTGGAGGAGAATCTCTCACACCTCCAGGTGCTTCAGGCGGGTGATCGGGCTCATCAAATGGGTTTAAGTACTCTGGGGCATCTTCATCCTTGAAGGGATTGTAGCTGTCAACATAGAAACTTTCCTCTGGCTTTGAAGATGAAGCTCTTTCAGGGTGAAGTTCTACCAAATAACAAAACCAAACCCCACATTAAACAGACTTACCAAATTAAAAATTTGAAGCCATTTTATCAGATCTTTATATTTTAAAGGCATATGAAAAGGCCTACCTCATAACTCAATACATAAAGTTTTAGCCTTAGGTGAATTTTCATGCTTGCTTGTTCAAAAATAGGTCCTTCAAAAGGTCTTTTAATTGAGACTATATTGAATAGGCTTCATTTTCTCACTTACTACAGCTCTTTCAACATTGGTTATTAGTTTTCTTACTTGTCGTATAAATGGCATCACAACAGGTATTAAAACATTTTTACAAACTTTTAGCCAATTTGTCTCCTAACAAAATGTTCCTAATTATTTATGTGAGCTTTTAAGAAAGAAAAAACTATTTTATAATATCACTGGATTTAAAAATGTTGATAGTAAGTAAGTGGCCTTCTAATTTCTTAAAATTACTGAATTAAAAATCAGCTATTAAGTATGACCAGTAATTACATTTCAAAACACGTGTGCCCCTGGTAACAATAAAATGAATTATAAAACTGTAAATAAAATTATAAATTATATAATAAATTATAAAACTGTGTTCACTGCAAAAATTAATTTAAATTAACCCTAAAGGGGTAGCTAATCAAATCACTCATCTTTTATTTGGGCTGTACAAGAAGAAGTTATTGGCAAGCTGGAGCTGCATGCTGTTCTCTGTTATTCTACAGTCAATGGCTTCTGGATACTGAATGATGCAAATCCCCACACAGCAATACAACATTTGTTACAAAGACACTTAGTAATGTTAATTTTACTCTTCTTGCAGCATCAAATAATCAGCAGCTCTGTTCAATACTGGATGTGATATACTTTCAAACTCTACACAAATAGGAACTTCAATGCAGCGTCATTTAAACCTAAATTTCAGTAACCATATCCACATTATTCTTAATGAAAAATGTGTGCTTTTCAGAGATATGGTTACTAAACTGGACTAAACATACTTTTAAGGTTTAACAGAGCAACTCTAAAAAGTTATTTGTAGCAAGAGCCTAAAAAAATAAAAAGATGGACTGAAGAAATATTTGGGAGGACAAAATCTCTAGTCACACAGAGAACAAAGAGAAGCGTCGTGCTCATGTGAGTTTGGATGGATGATGTACCAAAGCTGCTAATCCTGGTGAATTGCTGGGAAATGTGAGTGTTCTGTACCCTGACAGCAAACATCCAGCTCACCCTGAGCCCAGTCATTAGCACAGCCCAAGGTGATGGAAAGCCCTACCCCATGCAGTGTGAGCAGCTCTAACTCAGACTGGGAACCAGAGCCATTCCCACTTGGACAGGAACATCAACTAGTTGGTAGATCAGGGCAAAGGCTCAGAGCAGGAAAGGCTTGAGCTCTTCTCAGGACTACAGAAATTCACCTGCAGCCTGTGGAGGAGACCCATGCTGGAGCATGAGCAGACAGACAAACAACTGCAGGAAAAAGTCAGGGTGTGTGAAGGTTTGCAGTATGTCAGACACAGTGCATGTGCTCACTCTGACCCCAGAGGAAATGCTTATCCCTTAAGAGAAGGGAATAAACCACTGGGAACTTATCCTGGGAGAAAGTGCAATTACTGCACAGCAGGTGATGTGTATTAACCCTAGTTGATGTGGTGATGTGATCATAAGCCCACATCCTTTTAAGAAAGCTGTTTCAGAGAAAGCCACAGCAAAATAATATTGAAGGTCTGACAGAGGACAAGACAGCATTGAAGGCAGAAACTCTTAAAAACACAAATATGATCAAATCAAGCAAGAGCCCTTCAGAGTACTATAAATTAAATATGTCAGAGCAGAGCCCAATATCTAAAATGTATTTAGTGTTCATTTATGTTAAGTTAAACTGGCAAAGTTGTTCTATATAGACTTAGGTTATTCCAGTGTCCAGTGCAGGTGGTCAAGCCAAGCCAAAGCTTCACTCTGCCTGCTAAGAGATCTCCTTGGGGTGGGTATTTGCAGCTGAGCTGACTCCTTGACACTCAAAGCTTACACCCATATGTCCAAACTGTTTTTAAAGTCATGGGAGTCAAATCCCACCCTTGCTTTATATAATATATACATACCATGCCTTGAAGCTCATGGTAGTGAGAACACTACTCAAATACTCCCCACACATTTAGTGATTGGATGAACTGGAGCAAGCAGAAGTGCTTTGGAGATGTGTCCTCAGAAGACAGTTCCATACAAAAAGCAAAAATAACTAATGAAATGCAGAAAAAGAGGACTGATACCTTGTTCAAATAGTGTAGCTTATTGACAAAGCTTTAACCAAACTTTTTACTACTTAAAACTCTGCTCAGATATTAGAATATTTTATCCAGAGAGTGGACAAGTACAAATAGCTGCTTCTGCACCTCCATATGATGAATCACTGCACCTGCACATGAACCTGTTGACAAATACACATTATCATATCTGAGGGAAACTTTCTGATAACACACAAGAAGGAAAGTCAGTAATATATCCTGAAGTTAAAAACATTCAGAGAAACAACCTCTGAAAACTATGGTATAAGCTTTTATTTTTAATTTGCTTTTAAGTGCTTCCTGGAAACAATGAGTTAAATGCTTGTTTAAATCTGATACATTTTAAGAGGCAATGCAAATGGTTTTTGCAATTCTTTCTATTTCAACACTGGATCAAGTGCTGTAACCCTAACTATGACAAAATTATTTTTCTTTTCCATTGGCTCATCAGGAACTACACGTTTGGCCTTACACACAGAGTGTTACGTGCTGGTGCTCAGACACCTCTGGCTCATTATTAAATAAAATATTTCACAAAATCCTACAGGCAGGCTGAAATTAAAAAAGCTTCCAAAAATATCATTCTCAAGACACTTTTATAGGCAGAATTTTGTAGAGGCTCAGCCAGAACCCATTTAACTTGGCTGCTCATTCTCTCTACTCTTGCCATCCAGGATATGATTTTCCTCCCCTTTCTCCTTCCTTCAGTGTCCCCACGGGGAGGGAGAGTTCCCACAAGGGTCCCCACCTGAACCCAAACAGGTTCTCTCCCATGGGGTCTCTGAAACCCCTCAAAACCAGCTTTGTGTCAAACGTTGATCAGCACAAGCCTCTCTATAACAAATTAAGTTGTTATGATGACGACTCAACTGCTCTTAAAGCCACACCCGCTGTCACCTGTCACTTTTCTGTAACAGACACATTTTCTCAAGGAGCTAATGATGCTGGGAAGTGCACTTTGGCAGGCTAAACATACAACAGCTTAGAAGGGGTCTATTTCCCTCTTGAGGCTGCTTTTACGTTCAAAAGGCAGCACAGATTCCCCACATCATTCATCACATAGACTCCAGTCTCTACATTGATATGAATTTAAAAAAAAGAAAGGAAAAGATGCTTGCAGTTTAGCACGTCAAGGGTCAAACACAAAATAATTTTGCATGATTAAGTAATAAAGCCACAGGGGTAGGAGTGACAACAAGACAGGTAGAAGTATTACTACAGCAGAAACACCAGCTGCTCTTGTGCCAGATTCTGGAAACATTACCTGCCCTAACTCCACTGAGAAAGACTGTGATAATAATCATTCTGGCACTACCTATCTGCCCAATCAGCCAGAGCATCTCCAGAAATCACCCTGCCTTTCAACCCACTTGCCTTTTGTAACACAAACATATTGTGACACATCCCTTCAAACCAAACAGAACCTCCACCAAAACATGGCACACACCACTTTCCCCTTGGCACAGGATGAAAGCAGCAGCCACATGTGAAAGGCGCTGGGTTACGCCACTGGCTGCCTGACTGGCACCAAGGCATGTGAGCACCCAACAAACAGCACCAAGCAGAGATGGAACTGCCCAGTGCTTCTAGAAAGAGTAATGACTGACATCCCCATGTACCACAGGTGATTTTCTCATCCTTTTGTTCATGCACTGCTTTTCATGAAGAAATAGAAGGGACGGAGTCACCGTTTTCCTCTCAATTGGTTGCTGCTCTGTGTCTAGGAACCATTTGGGGTTTGCTGCTGCATTGTAACACACTTCTCATTTCCAGTGTAAAACATGCTGCAGGGGGCTCAGAAGTCACACAAAAAGTAATGAAATACACTGCTGTAGTAAATGGTGGTCTAAATGACAGGGGGTGCCAGCAAAGAGTTACCCTCTCATGTCTCGTGTGTGTTGTATACAACTTAAAAATTTGTATTCCCCACCAAATTCAAAAAAAGTATCTGGAGTGATGAAAGTGTGTTCTGGTTTTTTGCTTTCATTTGTTGTACATGTTGGCTTGCCCAGGTAAATATCTTGCACAGAAATTAACCGATTTTATAATTCTGTTGCACCGTGACTAAAAATCCAAAAGGCAGTCCTCATACGATTGTGTTAAAGGTTGTCTAGTATAAAGCTGTAGAGATATACTGCTCAAAAAGATTATTTTTGATTTTCCCAGATTCCTAGCAGACACAGGGGGAACAAGCCTCAATTTGACATGTCAACCAAGAAACACATCTGGAGGTTTTTTCGAGGCGAGCTGTTCATATGCACATTCACTCAGCTGTGTGAGTAAAATCATTGACACTGAGGACTTTTTAAACCCCAGCAGCATCCAGAGCCAGCTTGCTGATGACCCTCAGCCATGCACCACACCTACAGTGAGCACTCACGCCTTTAGTTTCTCTCCAGCCCACATTCCCAGGGTTAAGTGATTATGGGATTAGGAAGATAGAGGGAAAGTAGCTGGTTTGTGAAGAGGCAGGAGAAATATCTGTCTAGGAAACAAGTATCTACTGGCAAGTAATCCTCCTTTGTCTTTGAGTGACTGTCAATAGATACATATTCATACTCTGGGTGACTCTGAGCACACACATTACAGGCTTGATAGGAATATCCTTGGAATATCTCTGCCAAATAGCACACAGTGCCTAATCACATTGATGGCAAAGTGCTCAGGAAAGGAGGCTCCAGCAGGCTGCTCTGCATGTCTTGGGGAAATTAAGTAACAAATTCTACAGAGGACTCTGAACTTCCGCAAAGTCTGAGTTCCAGATTATGCCTTGTCCAGATAAAAAGATAAAGAGACTAACATGTAAGTGAACAGAAAAATATTTCATCCCCACACACATAAAAAGTTAATCTCTTGATTTAAGAAGATCACAAGACAAGTGAAACAGGTAATGTGACTCTTTAAGCCTGTAGGAGAAAGCCTGCCTTAAACTCCTGAACCTCTATCAATGCTCTGGAGCTTCTGGGGTGGCCACCAAAAAGGTTACATTGGTTTCAGGATGCAAAAGCAAACAAGCAGGCACAGTCTCAAAGAGCTTCCTAGAAAGAGATGGCAGTAAAAAAAGGTTCCACTGAGGTCTCAGAATGAAAGAATCATGAGTGAATATTGGGACACAAACAGGGCAGCCTTCAGCAGCTGGGCACCAGGATGGGAACAGCTATGACATTGCGTAGCTTCAAAATGCGTTTCCAAAACAAAGGGAAATCTCCCCAAAATGGTCCTGTCTGGGTGCTCCCCATGTAGGGACACTGATCCAATTAGCCATAGAAATGAACAGCATGGGACCCAAGAGTCTGATCCCAGAGACTAGCCCAAGCACACAGAACAGGCCCAGAGAAATGGAGAAGTGTCCACACCTCTGACTGAAAGGCAGATGTCACCAAAACAACCATGACCAACAAAAAAACCCATGCCCCTGATATGCTGAGAGTGTTTTAGGAACATAAGCAGGGTGATGCCTGGGATGCAGGCTGCTCATAGTGGGCTTGCCACGAGTTATCAAGCTACTCCAGTGCTAAGAAACAACACCAGCTGTTTCTCCCTGTCCTCAAGATGGATTTTGTGGCCAGAACACCCACAGCTTTCCCCCAGAATGGGTTCTCTCTGGAAAGGAAAGAAAAGCTGGGTTTGGGAAAAGCAGTTTAGGTAGGATGGGACTTGTACAGTTTTTTCCACGGAGAAGGGAGCTCTTCTTTCTAAGGCAGAGAAGGAGGAAAGGAATATAGCCTGAGTCTCCTAGAGCAAGTTATTTATGGACTACCAGAGGGATTTACATTCCCACTTATTCTGCTTCCTTCCATGATCCTAAGGGAATTCACTGTCAAGGAACAGACAGGAAACAAAGTCAAAGATTAGGACACCAACACCTAATCCATATATATTGGTATCTGCAAAGCTGAAACAACTCACTTCTGCAGCTGTAGAAAAACCTGACAACTTCATAGGAGGGAGAAGGTGCCCAGGATAGTGGCTTTATGGCTTCAGTTGCCAAATACAGAAGATAATGCAATGTCCCTGTTTCAGAAACACAAGCTGTGAGTCACACCACAGCCAAGAATGACAGGACTTGATCCCCACCCACATCACTCTCCATGGACTCTGAAGGCAGAAAAACTGTGTTGTGAGTAAACATTCAGCTTGTCCAAAGAAAGTGAGTGACCACAGGTGGAAACTGCAGCTTGGATATCCATTCTCTTGGACCTGACCTTAGAAATCCCCTGGGCTGCTCCTGCTCAGTGTGGTTCTTCTCCATTGTGTTTTCTGTAGGAAGGAAAGTCTTGGAGCTTTGAGCAGGAAAGGTTGAGTACAGATTCAAATTTGGGAATTAACTATGAACTGGCCTTTTGAGCAGCTGCAAACTCAAAGTGAAACAATCCATGGGATGTTTCCATGCAGGATGGGAGCCTGCATATCTAGGCATGGAGTTGAGGACAGCAGAGATGTTTGCTGTCCTGGTGCTCCATTCTGGCCTTATGGCCGAAATCTTATCAGATTAAAACTTTACAGGGGTTGTACATCTCACCCAAATGGAACAAGAATGGGCATGTCAGTCTGGAAAGTGGATTAACACCTAGCATGTGGTGCAAGGCACAGTGCCAGAAGGCTTAACTGAGGAAGCTATAAAAGCAAAAAAAAGAAGGAAGAATAAAAGAGAGAAAATTAAATTGTAATAATGAAGATTAGTGCTAACCAAGAATAGCTGTGATGCAGTGAAGATTGCAGTGAAGGAAATTATGATATAAACCATCACCCACGTGGGGCAGGGTTGTCTGACAGAATGTGTTGCTCATTCATACCACATAAGGCGAGTTCTAGTAACACACCTGATAGGTCTGAAAGTCTCTGCTTCAACTGGTAGCCCCCAGTGGCAAATACACAGAATGTGCCTCAATATAAAGGATGGGACTCAAAGGATAAATCAGTTTTCCAGTGGCAACTGGATCATTGCTATTGCTACCTCAATGCTATATGAAATAATTGTATTTAATCAATTAAAATTTTTCATTTGTAGCCCTACAGAAATAAACATCATGTTTCACAAAGCATTTGCAAGCAGCAATGAATTATGTAGAATAAATTCCTTACCTTCTACATCAGGGTCTCCAAATGGATTTAATTCTGCTGTGTCAGGATCACCAAAAGGGTTCGTGCTGGAGTTGGCCAGGTCTTGCTCCCCTTCATCCAGAAAATTAAGCTTATTGATAAGCTCTACAAACAAATGGGAATATTGTTTTAAAATAGATCCAAACTGTTCATCCAACATATCTGGAGCTCAAAAAGCCCCGTGTCAACAGTCCCTCGAAACACTGCACCAGGGTATGGCACAAACTGCACGACTAAGGTAACACAGTCCAGTAAATACATCAACAAAAGGGGAAAAAAAAAAAGTGAAATGAATGAAACTTGTATTTGCTGCTCAGAACATTATGTAACAGAAATGACTTCTAAGAAAGCCCTTTCTTTTCTTCATTAAATAAACTCTGTGGAATATCTAACAAGCTAAATACGGTGATTTCGATCGTTCACGTACATGCTAACTATCGGCAGGAAATTTTAATTTTTGGATGTAACGTGCACATAAAAGCAGAGAGAGGACATTTTGTCACTTTAGAAAGGTCAAGTATTACTGACTACACAACTAATGTTTTAAGCTTAGGGTCTGGTGGTTTCTCTCTTTTTTTTTTTGTAATTTTTTTTTCTTTCTTGTTCATTATCAGATGACAACGGAGCTGTAGCGGAGACAGGCTCTTTCTCTATCATGTTGTTACCTGTTGGATGCACTACAAATTACTGAGAGTCATGCTGGGTGGAAGCACAGAGATAAAACTGACAGCTGAATACAGGCAGGAGTCAAAAGGTAATGGGTCACAGTAAATACAATCAGAAACAGAAAGAAAGGATGAAAGCTCATAGACCTTCAGAGGAACTGGCTGATTTAGCTGAAGGCATATTTGCTCGCTTTATGCAGTCATCTTGATCTTCATCTAAGCTGCTCAGAGCATTCAACTGGTTTACAATTTCTGTAAATAGAAGCCAGTCAAGACAAACGTAAGGCAAGGGCATTTAATGAAACAGAAGTGGAACGAACACTGTTACCAGAAAGAGAGAGAGAGCGAGGCAGAGAGGGTAAAAGAATAGATTTAGAACCAGTCCTTACAATTATATAACTACAGTAAAAAGCACCTGTGTAGGTGCTTCAGGGTTAATTTAACATGAAACCCAGTTAACAAGACATAAACAAACCTAGCCAGGTTATGGTGTCAGCAACAGTAGTTAGTTTTTTTGAGGATGAGTATTATGCACACCAGTTGAAAATTTAGGTAGATGTACTAGATATAAAGATTTTTCCTGCTCGTGAAGAAAACCTGAATATGAAAACATTGTCAATCAACACAAATCAGTCCCAGAACAATTCATCTCCCTTTCAAACCCTAAAGGTTACAGAAAACTAACCTATAAAATATGCATTTTTATGGGTTTTTTATTTATATACACACTCTGATTATTTAACATTTACAATTAGTCACCATTACATTCTGATCTATGACAAGCTGAATTTACCTAAATAGTTCTAAAACACATGATCAGTACTGCGCCAGGAGAATGCAAACTGAATGTACATATGGTTGAATTTTCATTATCATACTACATAAGCAACACCTTGCTGTTTGTTAAAATCCTATTTCACCTTCTGTCCACACTGGAGAGCTCTGAATTGCCATGAACTAGTAATTTTGAAAAGGTGTTAATGTTTAATTCTAGTCAAGATGGGGATGGACACATAATTCTGGAATGAAAGAAACAAAAAACAACTAGGTGTGAGTGGCTTCTGGCCCAAGGGGAAAAATTCCTCTCTGCTCCCCCCTAACACAGTCCCATCCACAGCCTCTGACAAACGGAGCTTGTGCAGTAATGGGGATTGAGCCTGGGGCATCTCTGAGAGACCTGAGCATTTCTGTGGAGAGGGGACAGCCCTCCTCATCCTTCCAGATGACAAACTGCAAGAGAAACCTGTGCAGGAGAGATGATCCTGCTCGTTGAGTATCACTGCCCCACTGACAGTCTTTTTCATCTCCTGTCTTTTCCCAATGAAATAAATACGGATGATGCCTTCTGGTGTCACCAGCCAAGTTAAAACTTCACACCACTCATTGTGGTATTTCCTTTAAAGTTTAATTTCTTGTGTAGACAAGAAGTTACCTCTCAATAATACTTTTAGCTTACCTCTGTTTCAAACTTGACTTTTTCTCATCTGGCTTTTTGTTTGGGAAAGCAAAATTTGTCTTTATCCAATGAACTAGTTCTAGGGTGCAAGATATTGAACTGAGGTAACAATTGAATAGTATCCTGACTGTCCCAACTCACGTTGGTGTTCATGGCCACCTAGAACTTCCTAGTCAGGGATTTTTTTTCATGGTTTTTCATAGCTGACACTCTGACACCCCTCCTGGTTTCATGCCTTCACAGACAGCACAAAGAACCTGAAGCCCAAAGCAAACCAGAACCTGATAATATTTCTGTCACATGGATAAAAACTTCTTTGGTAAATTTAAACTGCTTTGCAAAGACATGCCAATCTGCAAATTACCTACTCTGCCAATATCTATTGGACATCCTAAATGCTGACAGTGACAAACCCCAAGCAGAATTCCTCTGTAATGCACCTCCCAACTGGTCCTGACCTTAAAGCATGAATCTGCTTACATGGGATTACACTTATATCTGTCTACATAGAGTTAACTTAATCAACCTCATTTCCTTTTATTTTGGCTCCAACAGACAAAACTATTATCCTAAAAAATGACACCAAAACTGCCCCAAAACTTAGCTTTCTCAATATAAAACCATACACACACCTGAGAAATCTGCATTATATAATACTATGTTCTGGGAATTTTTAAGACTCAAGAGAGACAATAGAACATACCTTTCTGTACTCAAATTAAACAGAGTTGAACTCATAAAACAGCAGTACTAACGAATTAGTAATTAAAAACAGGCTCAGATGCTGACATGATTTACAATTTATTATGTCAGCATGTGAAAAAAACCCTCCCAAAACAATTATAAGTCAGTTTTTATTGTCAGAAAATAACAAATTAAGTTCAGAGCTTTAAAAAGAGGGAGTTCTTTGATGTGGTCTGAATCACCTGGTCTTATCTGCCAACCTAAACACCCAAATGCACTCCAGTGTTTCTCATTACAATATTAAATGGTTTATGTCATATTTTGGAGTATGGAAATGGTAGGTTGGAGATTTATATCCTATATTATCTTTTATAAATCTCATTATCTACAAACACACATTAGCTTGTTCTACAAGTATGTCACATAAATCACTGGTTTGGGTTTTGGGGTTTTTTTCATTCTTCCCTCTTTCTAATTTTTTTTCCGAGCAGCTTGGTGATCCTGACAAAGAAAAAGAATAAATGCAGCAGAAGTTGTCAGGAGAGGTGTGGTTTCACAAATTGCAAAAAAAGGGTTACACACATTGTTATCCAGAAGCTTGCTCATGAAACATGCTGGGATTCAGACTCCTGCAATAGGCAGCACATGGGCACGTTGCTGATTGCATGTGGTGCCCCAGGACAGCCACTGTGCTGCAGGGCAGATGGAGCAGGAGGCAGCTATTAACCCCAGCATGAGGCTCTAAGTAGGAATTAAAACATTGAGAGAAGCAACATATTTATTACTGCCCTGTTTGTGAGTAATGAGGCACATTTTCTTCAAGTATGAGATGTCTTGTGTTCCACTGAAGACTAAGGACAGGATAACTCTGGGAGGTTTAAATCCATCTATATTGACAGTGGAGAAACTAAATATTTGAAACTTAATTCGTGGCAACCAACAATTTTCAACTTCACACAAGAACAGTTGGGGGAGATACAGCTTTTACACATGAAAAATTTCAACAAGAAATCCTGGGAAGGAAGAAGGGGAAAGCCTGAGATGGAGGAAGATTTCTCCAAGTGAAAGTAGTGCTTGGAATGGAAAACATCCCTCAGTCTGGTCAGCTGTATGGCAACAGTTCCATGTTGACCACCCCAAATTCCACAGAGCTTTTGAGGTCAGTGTCAGTATTGCACCACCTACTTCACAGCTGAAGAAACAGAGGCACAGATACCTGCTCAAAGTTAGGCAATCCATCAAGGGAGAGAAGCAGCATTTCCTGACTCACCTGCACCATCTAGAGCCCCACACAGCAGACCTCCCTTGTCCTCCCACCAGTGGATGTACACACTCATCTATGAAACTGCAGCTTGGGAAAAAAAAAAACCCACAAGAAAACACAACAAAAAATTGTTGCACACTGCAAAAAGGAACAATGTCTGATAAAAGACCTGCAGCACCTCTTGCAGCTGTGCCTTGGCAATGAAAACTTTTCAGCCATCAAGTCATCCCTCAATTCTGTGAGAAAACCTGCAGTCAAAGGTAGGAGAACAATCCCTCCCTCTTTGCTGCTTGCACTTCACATTTTCCAAGCCCAGTTACAAACATGAGCTGTGCACTGCTCCCCCATGGCTCCTGTGAGGTGTCCCAGGCAGTATCCCCGATTTACAGTTGGGAAAACAGGCACACCGAGGTGAGGGATCTGCCTCGGGGCGCTCTGACTCAGTGAAGCATTCCAGCTCCTCAGCTGCCAACACCCAGCACGGCACAAGAGGAGAAAAATCTTGGTAGCAGCAAGCTTTCAAAAGGGTTATGTAACTTCCTCAATTAACTTCATGGTCTTCTGTGAACACTGTTTTTGAAAGAGTTCTTGGCTACATTGGTTTTGTTACATTTCCATCTTTCTAAATTTTTTCCTGCTTTTCTACAATGATTCTTACCTCTTTCTCCCTTGCTTCCTCAGCTCTTCTCCTAGCTTTCCCCATTCATTGCATTTATTACAGGAGTCACTGCAACTTGCCAATGAAATCAGTCTTGAACACATGTTGAAATAGATACTTTACATCTTATTTATTGATGTTTACCTACTGCCCTATGTTTTATGCTCTCCCATTTGCTTGGGAAATTGCAATGCACTCATTCCCCTTCAACATCTCTCTCCTTCTCAAAGGTGGGAAAAGCTGGCCAGGCTCATAAAGAAACTCAGCTGTTGTAACCAATGTAAGAAGGAAGAGTCCAAGGCTGACCTTTCCCACGTCATGATTCATTTACAAAAAAACCAACCCAACACTCCCATCCTGTATGGTTAGAAAACAGAACCAGAGCAGGCCCAGCAAGGCACAGAAATTGGGTATTTCTGCCTTCCACAGAAATTCTGTACTTATCCTTTCTGTATTGTTAGTTTTGAACAGATCATTTTGGCCTGTGCAAGAGCAGATGGAAAAGCTGAAATTACTCTAAAATAGCTGGTGTTGCACATCAGCCAGCTCACCCTTCCCATCTATCTCCAGGGATGTTCACTCCATACTCAAAGGATAGTAGACAGCCTAGTCTAACTCAGATCAGATTTTTGCTTGTTTAGGGAGCACTTCTAGCCTTGTTGAATGCTGCAAAATCAAGTGTTGAGAAAAAAGATCTGATGCTTCTCACTTGCTGCCCTTCTGCATATGGGTTTTCTATCCTCAGCACAGTACCCAGGCAGGTCCTAATAAAACCCCTGTGCACAGGAGTTTCTATAGATTGTGCATTAATTTGGCCTCTCCTTAATTTGGCCTTCTCTGTGATTATCCAATGGCTTGGTGAACATGTCAGCTTTTGTTTGATGTTGGGATCTGATTTATTCTGGTTACACTGGGAAAGAAGTCAACCTTGCAGGATGATTTCAGTGTGACCAGACTGGTGTATCTCTGCTCCCTTACCAAGAATACATTATCTTGGTTTCTCAGCTATTTCATTCCAGACTTTCCAATGTGCTCTGTGCCAGACACATACAGCGTAACTAGACATTTGGCCAGGGTAAAAAATGTTTAATTGAATATGTAAAGCATACAGAAAACATATTTGCATCCTTTCACAAGACTAAATGTAAACTAAGTAATAACTGCTTCAGGCTGAACCTTTTGATTGCAACGAAAGCTCAAAAAGAAGTGATGAAAGTAATGTTTCCTAACACTGAACCAATGTTCCTCTGAATTTTCAAGAACAGATTTGACAATTCCCTTCTCCTCTTGGGATGCTCTTCCCCCACTTTGGAGAAGGATCCCTTTATTTCAGACATTTTAAAAGAGCATTGGAAGCGATGAAGTCTGGCACCAGAAGTTAATTTTCTTTTCCTGACTCTTTACACAAAGAGTTCCTACAGAACCCATCTGGAGCAGTCCTACACGCTGATCTCTACCAACAATTGAACACCATCTCACCCTGATCTGCCTTGCCTCGATTAGTTCAGCTATCCTGGACACACTAAGCATTTTCATCAGCAATTCAAATGTGGTTACACTATCTCACTTCAAACAACTTCACCATCAAATTCATTAAAGTCCTTTAACAGCCTCCTGGTTTCTTTCCCATGAGACACCCCCACCCAAAAGGCAGCAATATGCAGCCTGGAATTGCCATGTTATTGAGCAGAACCTCAGCACATCCATCCTGGCACAGCTCATTTCGCAGTTATTCTCACAAACTGCTCAAAATTATTTCACTGGAGCCTCTCCTCTTGTCTTCTCACTCACCCTTTTCCTCCACTTTTTCTGCTCCTCTGTTCACACTGGTTCTTTGCCTCCCTAAAATGTTACCTACTTAGTGCATTCTCTCCCAAAAACAGGATACACAGACACAAATCAAAGCTTTAAACTTCGTTGAGTTATGGATGGGTTCCTCTTCAATCAAGCTATCCTAAATACTGGTTTGGTTGTTAGGATTTTTCAAGTGGAATAAAAATACAACATAAGGATAAAAAAATGGGATAGTCAGCAAAGAAAACTATATTTTACAATGTCTGTGGCAAAACCAACCTGTAATTTTTGCAGCCTTTTCCTCTTGATTCACTCTGTTTTCTTCATCTTCTTCATTGTCTTCCTCAAAATCATCGAGGTTACCAATATCAGCTTGTTTCATACTCATCAAACTAGCCAGGCTTTGCATGTCTTCATCCCTAAATAGCAAACATCACACCAGGCATTAAAATGCAGCTTGTTAATACCACATCTGATATTACTGCATTCTTTAAAATTTTTAAAATATTTTGATGTTTTCTTCAGGGAGGTCTATGATATCAGATCTCATCTTGAATATAGTGAAAAAACAAAATTAATACACTCACAAATATATATCTATTTCTGAAGGGAAAGTTTCCAATTAACAAAATTGTTAAGGATAAAATAAAAAAAATACTGCTTTGCATCAAGAGTTATCTTAACAACTGCTTCCTAAAATTTTAAACCAGCCCAGAAAGGCTGGTAAATGCTTGCCTGGTCTACTTTGGTTAAAGTGAAAATGCTTGCCCAGACCCACTGCCCACATGCTGCATGCAATACCTACATTCATTCATAACTCCTGATGCTGTTACAGAAATTAAAATCCCTTTTCTAAGTATCTGAAATCATTAACAAGATTTTAAAAAACAAAGGCAGTGTCTATTTACACATACTGGAAACCAATGCTTTCACAAAGAGAAGCTTTTTTCACATCCCTTGTTCAGGGTTCTAGGAAAGCTCTGTCAATAACTTACAATCTACCTGACTTACAGTCTTCAGTCTGAAAATTATCCATTTCAACAGGAAGAAGGTACATGCAAACCTAAATAGATCAGTTTTTACAAATTATGGCCTCAAAACCCAGTAACAGCATAATTTAGGTATTTACTGATAGTTCAGGGATGCTGGCTGCTCCAACAAAGTTTAAGAGCATATCAGCTGTTGACTTTTTCCATTCTCATTTTCAGCTGCATTTAAATCACAGCTAAATACTTCAAAATCATTCTTATGTGCTATGTCAAGATGTGGTTCACAACAGGTTAATCAGACAGGGGAAACAGTAATAGTAATTAACAGTAAGGAATGCATCTGTGGCTTTCAAGGCATGCAGATTAAAAAAAAATTGTGTCAAAATGTTTTAATATGGCAGCATAGCAAAGTTGTTCATGCAACATTTTTTGGGCAGTTGCATTGCAGTGGGCAATGTCTGCAAATGCATTCAGAATACTGAAAGCTAGAAGTAAACTGTCAGTCTTTTGGAAAGAAAAAGAAATTTAGGAAGAGGCAGAAGAACCATTAGAGCAGTAGCTTCCCCATCTACCTCTTTTTGTTCTGCCATATTCTACAGATAGAAAGGCAAACCAAAACCACCCCAGCTGAAACCAGGACTGTGACAACCAATCCATTCTCCAGCCACGTGAATATCCAACATCTAGGATGTGACAGAAACTGCAGGAGAGATTACAGCTTCTGCAAAAATAATCTGTATCCTCTGCCCTCCAAAGGGCACTGAAATAAGGGACAGAACCAAGTGAGTGAGTTAAGGGAGTGGTAATCAGTGCCCTAGAGAACTCTTTCCACAGGATGTCCTTGTGCTCAAGCCAAAATCTTAACTCTGACTCCACTCTCCCTCACCTTCCAACTGGCTTTGCCCTGATTGCATTCCTTGTGAAATATCAGTGGGCTCCCTGAAAATCTGCCAAGGGTATTGCTGGATGAACACACACATGCACATAAACACACACTTCCACTCATTTCAGACCTGCAGATACTTTTAAGCTGCTGTTATTTAAAATGTCTGTAAGAGCAGAGCACAAGCCATTTGTCTCTGAAGAACACAAGGCTGAAATGAGAGTAAGAAACAACTTTTACTCAGTTAAGGGTCCAAATATGGCAGGAATGATAGGTATGCTGAAGGATACTCTCAAATTCCACCATTCTCTACAGAAAGAGCTCTTTATCCAAAGGATTCTTTGAAAAGCAACACAAAGCAGGCTAAAAAAAAAACCAAACCAACAAACAACAACTTACGTGGCTTTTCCTTCCCTCAGGAAAATGCAAGATAAGGAGAACTGCAGTGTGGCAGACACCACTTTCTTAGACAAAGGCTTGAATTTTAACCTGACATCTGTCTGTGTAGGCATGGGGCTGGCATATTGCTTCATGTTGATGCTGCTGGTAGCAAGAGCTTTTCTACGGCCAGAAGGAGATTCCTGGAAGCAAAAGAAAAACAAAGGTGTTGTTAACACTAAAACCTGCATGTGCACAAAGTAAAAAATGCACTTATTAAATCTGTAGGGTTTTTTTGGCTTTTGTTTTTTTCAAAAAATCACTATGTAAACCATAAATTATGTCAGTCACTAATAGTGGTGGAGTTTTGAATGCTTTCTTAGTGCAACTAAAAACAAAAAAAGAAGAAAAAAGGTTGTCCATTGTGATCAGTGGTATTCCATCATGAGATCTAGGATGTCTTTAAGGGCTTGAGCCTGAAGTAGATCCACAGCACACATTCAGTTAAACTGCTGGGAATATATTTCCATTTTATATTTCCATTTCTTTTCACAGCAAATTTGGCTCATTTGCTGTGTCCAAACTTGGATAGTTCTGGACTGGAACTTCCAGCCTGTGGAAGACAAAGGTTTTGACCACACGTGTATTTCTTTGCATAATGGTTTGAGGTCATCTAGTTTGTGTTCCATGCTCAAATATAACACCTGAATATTTTTCAGAGCAGTGGTTCTTCTCATTAGTGTTGTACATGCATTACCAAGAGTGAAAGGTTTCTGAAACTAAAGTTGACAATACTTCCAAAAATATTGATAAAAAATTTGCAAGGAAAAAATGAAGAGAAAAAACAGATAAAGATAAAAGACAAAATTTTCTTTGAAAAGCCTAAGTTGTATTTCAATGAAAGTGTTGCTCACGGTTTAACAATTCAGACTAATTAATCTAAAATACATCTAAGAATCTACTCTCTTATTCTATCTAATATCAGCATCAGCAGGAAAGGAATGATTATATGTAAAAAAAGCTCCAGTAACAAAAAAATAAAACAAAAAATCCCAGCTATTAATTCTTTTGAAAAATGTTCTCACAATAAGACTACATTTTACAGCAGATGACAATTTGTGCTGAATAAAGAATACTAATTCAATCAAAACATTCAAGCATCCTTTCTCAAAGTACTTGACATTTCTGCCCAGTAGAATAAGTCAGAATGTAATATGTCATCCCCAAAGAATACCTTGTTTAAAAAACTAGCCTTATCTGACAGATTATGCACAGCAATATTATACAGAACTATTAGTGCATGTAGATACCTTATGAATGAATTTCAAAAATGCATCAAACACTTGAGAAGGATTTAGGCCCTCTCAGAAGAAATACTTAAGAATATGCAAATACCCTCAGCTGAATCAAGTTGAACAGATGCGACTCTCACAAACAATGGGAGTTCTCTTCCCCCAGCTGCAAGTTGTCAATCAAAGAGCAAGATTAAGGTCCAAGGTTCTGACAATGTGTAAAATGGAAAGTACAATCAGGGAGTTTCCATTATTACATGGATATGAACAACAAGAGGCTGTTATTATATCATACCTTTAGAATAATTAACATTACAACTCGTTATAGCCAATGCAAGGTTTACTGTTCAGGCACCTGCACCCAACAGGATCTCAGACAACTCATCTTGGAAGATTTTGAATAGTTGATGTTGACAGTAAGATGTTGATCTTAGCAAGATCAACAGATCTTAGAACAAATCATGAATATGGGTAATGCTTGCAGCCTTCCAGATGAATCACTCAACAGCCACACCATGCCTGGATTCTCATGTGCTCCTCTCAAAATCACTTCTCAGCAGCTGTGAATATCCCCAATTCAACAAAGATCTGGATTTATTTCCTTGTGTGGCTACAAATGCCTCCTCAATGGTGGCTCACCTGTCATATGCACCCAATGCCATGAGAGCATGCAATACACCTCCCACTAGATTTGGGGAACATCAACATGTTTCAGTGACTCCAAAACCAGGGGTAACTTGGGGGCAGAGCAATTTCTTTTGTTATAACCACACCACCTTCTCTGGTAAGTCAGGTGAATGCTGTCTTTATCAAAGTGATTTTACTAAAAATGACTAAATTACAAGATAAACCAACCCAATCTCCAATTCAATGGTGGTTCTGAAGTGAAGAGAAAGAACACAACATGAAACTTGCAAGCATGCAAAAGCCAGACACAGAGAGCAAGGCAAGGAGAATTTTGAAATGATGTGAAATTACATTTTCACTTAGTATCCACTTATTGTACAAATGATCATCTTGTCATTTTCACCCTCAGATTATCTGGATCAGAGAGTGAATAAGAGACATGAATAAGGAAGAGGCAAAGTTCTCCCAGTGAAGATGATCATCAGCAATTCCTAATGGGATCTTCTGGTGTTAGCTGATGTAGGGGAAAAGGGAGATGAGAATGCAGGCAGCAAAGTGCCAAGACAAAGGGAAGAAGCCAGCCAGGAGCAAGAATCATATCCTGTAGTGATGTGAAGAACAAGATACACTTGGCAATCGAGTTCAGTCTTCCTAAGAAATGAAATAATTTCATAACATTTTTGTGGGTCAAAGACAGAAGTTGACTTTCTAAGTTCCAATTGCCTACAAAAACCCAGGTTTGTAAGTTTATCATACAAACAAAAAACCAACAAAACCCAAACCCAACCAAAACCCCCAAACCCAACCAAAATGAAAAATCAGTGCCTGATCTTTCAAGTCTTATTTAGCTTCACATGCAAGTTTAAGTAGATCCTCCTACTCCTCCAGAAAGTGAAGTCTGTTACAAGTTTTACAATGTTTTCTCCTTTTAAGTTTTACAGGTTTGGCCTTAAGTAGTTTTAGCTACATAAGTAGATGGGGAAAAATTTTTGCAGCTTAAAAGAATATTCTCATGCTGCTTAGGTCCATGACTGATTTCACAATGGATTATGTTTTCCACTCTGACACACAAGCAACTTCTAAAAAATTGCCTTTAATTGTCAGAGCATGCTAATAACCACTTCTTACAAAGATTGTAGAATTTCTTCCAAAAAACCTACATTCTTCCTATAGCAGAATGTGAGTTACCCCAGAAACACAGAGACATTTCGTTGCAGAAGGATAAATAATACTTAAATTAGCAGGGATAAAATAATCCAGGAATGGAGTAGACAGCAAACCTACAAGCAGAGTAGACAGAAACAGCTGAGCTATAGGCTGGAACGAGCTATTCCAAAGAGAAGCCCACTTTGGTAGGATACTGAATAAATAATATCCATTTAATGGTAAAAGTCTGATCTGCTGTTTGCTTGTGTCTCATATGAGCAGGTGGAAAGTCAAGCAGGGATCCCAGTGCAAATGTTTTAATTGCTCAACTTTCCTGCTTTTGCCTATACAATCAAAGTTTAAACTGTGTAAGGCTCTGTTATGCCTCCAGGTGTTTTACATTCATGTGGCTGCCAGGGTTGCCACATCCTGTTTTGTGAAAGGGTGGCATGAAATGTCAATTTTGAAGTCACAGGAGAGAAACAATTCAATGCAATAATAAAGAGAGGTGGCAAAATACAACACTTAATGAAGCCAGGGTTACCCTGTTTATAAAAGAGAGTTGGGTCGAAGCACACACAGGCCCAACCAGTTTGGTCACTTCTACGTTTCTCCCTTATTACGTGTAAAATGGCAGCTTATATACATTTCTACATAGTTTACAAAATGGATAGCTCTTTCATTGGCACACAGCAGAGAGAAGAATGTAAACACACATTGTTGAACTTACTTTTAAGGTAGCTAACACATGCTTACTAACAACTCTATACAATGACCTTCAACACTCTATTATCTTGCTCTGACACTTTAACATCTAATTTCTAACTGCGCCACAACTTCTCTAAGTAATTTTAACTGCGTCAAAGGCTTGAGGCCTCAGGTTAGGCCTCAGGTTAGGCCTCAGCAAGGCCTCAGCTCGGGTAGCTCAGGTCTGGGCAGCTCATCTCTAGGAAAATTCTGCTACAACTTAACAGTGAAGATGGAGTGCATTGTGTAAGAAAACAGCAACTTGGAAACCCTTTACTTTTAAGAAAGGCAATGCATTGTGAAAATAAAATCAGCTATGATATCTGAATGTCACAGAAAAACAGAAGCTAACATAAAATGCCAGTAAAATACAAACACCTCTGTGTTATCTGCCAGCACAAACATCCTACTGAGACTGAGAGTGGGCACTGCTGGACTCAGAATAAACACATGGAGCATTGGCTAACAACCATTTTTTGTTGTTTCATGTCTGTTACTGTATAGTTCTAGCAAGTGAAACAGCACACTGGAAAAAAAAAGTGTCATTCTACTAGAAATCATTAATAAATTATTAAAAACATAACTACTTGGTATGCTAGAAGCTGCAGCAGGTTTATTTTCCTGCATAACAGAATAATGGCTGTGTTGGGTCAACTAAAGGCCCTGAGAGACCTGTATGTTATTTTAAAAGCACATGGTTTGCAAAAGTGATTGCTGTAATTCACTTAAGAGTAAAACCTGGGCATAAACACATTTCTCCATCTTTCTCTCCTGCGCTGGGGAATTTCTGCTTTTGTACTCTACACTTCTCTCTCACAAGCAGTTGCACTTCCCTTGTGAGTCTCCTCCTCCTACTCTCCACAGTCTCCAAAATGCCTCAATCATACACCATATTTTGGGTGAAATAACCCCATCTGGGCAGTGCATCGAGCTGGATCAGCTGTTCCCAGCTGGAAAAGCAGCAGGATGAAGCACGTGACTGGCTCTGCACTACACCCACTGAGTGGTTGATACTCGGGCACCCTGGTACTTTAGGAAAAAATTGAGCAAATTATTAAAAATCTGGAATAAGAAGATGAACTCAAAGCTAGCAAAATGAAAATTAACATAGAAAACAGAAAGATTTCCCAGTACTCTGGAGTACTCTGATTTCTGATTTCAGACAAAGAAATATGTAGAACAAGCAATACTCAGTAAATCAATAAAAGTTGCCTTCCTTTAGAAGACTATTAGTAACAATGAGCTTGGGTAGTTCCCAATTTCTAAGCATGCTGTTTGTGTTTGCACAGACTTTAAAAACATTGTCACCTCAGATACCAACACAACTTTCCTTATGTGGTGCCATCAGAAAGCAAGTCACAAGATTAACACCTCCACACTGAAGGTCTGATCTCCGATGCTTAATTTATTCTCAATTTATCTGAGAGAGAAATAACGGTGTAATGTGAATTTCATGCAGTCTTCTTCCTTTAAAAATGTATTTTTAATGACTTTGGATCCTGTACTTACCAACTGACTGGCAAGTCTTCTTCACAGTTAATGTATGAGGTGCAAATAAGTAAGAAACATCTTTGTATTTTCTGTTAAACTGCCTCCAAGCTTCTAGAGTTACACAGAATCAAAATATTGGCTGGGTTTTTAAGAACTGAAGTTCTTAATTAGTTAGGACTATTTAGGATAGTAAATGGTCTCTCTTTAATAGAAATACATTAAGTCATTAGTAATCACTGTACAAACATTATCCAAAAAAAGACCTAACTAGGAAAGCCAACAAGTTTCCTTACTGGGTATTATTTTGTCAAAAAGAACAATAATTTTTATTGTCTTCCTCACAAACAAGGAAAATGTACAGCGTGATATTTTTAAGGGCTGCCTTTTCATCTTTTACAAAAGCAAATGCTAAAAAGCCCCACAAAGATTATGCAGATTTTAAGGAGGAGCAAACTTTGGCAGAAAATAATCGACAAAGCAATTTGTCCAGCTGTAAAAACTCGCTGAGAACCAACGGGTTTCCCTCTCCTTTGGCTTCAGAAGGAAATGGAGAGTGTTTTGGAGGAAAGCTGTCCCCTGACACAAAGCCCCCTGCAGCCCCAAGGCAGCAGCAGAGAGGAGCTGGAAGGTTCTCTCTCTCCCCCTGCACTCACCACCTTGCTCAGATGAAAAGATCACTGCTTCACCAGCAGAGCAAAATGGATCACTACAGAATTTAATTTGGGAGAGTATACAGCAATTAAATGCTAAAATAGACAAGCTACAGGGAGCTCTCTCAACTGGAGAGAGTAAATTAGAAACTATGTCAGTTAAAATAATTTAGACAGGCGGATGGGAGATTTGGAGGACCCAATGCAGGCAGCACGATCTCTGCTGAAAACTTGTTTAAAAGCAAATAATGGTTCAAGGTACCCAGAATATTATTAAGAATTATGATGCATTTGAATGGAGAATTTGATGTTTAAAAAATTCTGCACGTACCAGAAACGTTCAAGCCCTAGACATGAGGGCTTGGAATGAAACAAAACATTTTTACACATTTAAACTACCCTTAATGACATAAGTATGTATTTGTTATCCTCACAAAGTGACCTTTGTCCTTGTCAGAACCAAAGCCCTTGTACCAAACTATTTATCAGGCTCTGGGAATCTCCAGTGATTAACATCAGACAGGAAGTTTAGAAAAAGAAATGATACCTAATAAATCGAGGTAATTCATCTACACTATGCAGAATAATACCAAGAAAATTCAGAGGTCCTGTTTTTCTAACAAAAAATACTATTTAGCTTCTTAGACACCTACTGGACAGATGGCAAAATGTATGCATGATTAAAATTTTAGTTGAGTAATTTATTAATAGACCATGTGTATGAGGCAGGTATCCCCTTCTAAAGTGGGCTTGCTGCTTACAAAGGACAACAGAGAAAAAATTACAGGTGAGCTGAGTAATTTTAATATGTAGCAGGTAACTATTGAGCCCTGAAATACTGAACCTTGCACAGGATGTGGATAACTGCCTTATGTATCCATTTATAACACCTTCAATTGCTTTCTCCCTTGGACTCTTTAGTAATACAGGAACAATTCCTGAACACTCCCACAGGAGTATACAGGAGATTGATAACTGATTTGAGAAACATTCACTTTAGTATTTGTAGCCTTTTTGCTCTTTCAGATCACTTCCTCTAGAGATATTGTGCAAATTTCTCTTCTTCTATACTGACAGGTTTAAGTTTACTGTGAGATGCCTTTGATCAGCTAAACTCAGACTGTCCTTGCACTCGATGCAAACATTACTGTATCTTTGCAAAGTACACGAATTTTTGCTGTATTTGCAGAGCTACAGCTTGTGCTGTACCACTCAAGAGCCCTGGAATCCGTGACGATCCTGTTTTCCTTAGCAGCAACAAAAGGACATCCTCTCCTGTAAAGTCTAGATCCCAACATGCTGAGCTCACTAATGCCCAATGATTCTGCTTCCCTTCCATAGCCATTCACTCTCTGCTGTTGGGATCACTCCACATTAGAGCCTCTCCTCTCCTCTCCTCTTTCCTTATGTGACACCTCCCTCAGCTCTGCCAAGGTGCAGGGGAAAAGTGTGTGCAAGCCTGTGTGAACTACCACATAGTAACCATCAGCAAGCAAAAGCCATCAAGATGAAATCATTTTTATACAACAAAAGCTGTAAGAGTAACTCCTACTGTAAACTCCTGTGCAGTTGGACTCTGCCATGGATGTGGGCCACAAGCTTGTGGAAGTTCAGCTGAAGCTGGCAGAGAAACTTCTTATCACCAAGTGGCTGTTTAAATCCTCAAACTTTTCCTCTGAAAGGAGCAGATTTAAGGCAGTGCAGGCTTGAGCTGTTGGGAAAAGCACTGCATGCAGGGCTGGCAGCTCAGCAAAACACAACAGCCCCTCATTTCCTGGGTGCTGTGTGCTGCTGGATCCCTCACTCTGTGCCTCCAGGAGCAGCTCCCATGCTCTGCCTCAGCTGGGGCACTTCCAGACAGCATTCCCCTAGGCTGGGTCCATGCTCCTCCCTGCTTTTGAAGTGTTTGCTCTGTAAATGTATGGTATTTCTGTAGAGTTAGCTTCAACACAAAGTAGAAATACAGATAATTTACCTCATGTTAGAGAAGGAGAAACAGCAGATGATGAAGTTAGCTCCTAAACTTTTAGCAGAAACTGGAGTAAGAAACACTTATTTTCTGCAACCTCCTCCTTCCAGGGAGAGGACAGGGTAGCTGATTTTGTAACCACGACTTTATTTACTGCTTAGCAGCTCATAACTCCACATTTTTCCATGTATCAACTAAAGGGACTCACAGGTTGTTCTCTGGTTTTTGTTTTAAAATAACAGGCAATACCTGTTACAAAATTTACATTTAAGCTCACCAACCAATGCCTGGCACTTCAGCTTTACTTTTTGTCTGACAGGAAGCCTCCATCATCATGATTCACTCCTCTGCTGCTCCTCTCCCATGAATGGTGCTGATGCACCCCCAAACAGCTACACAAGAGACATGTCCAGCTAGTGCCCCCTAACAGAAGTCAGTTTTTTCCTTAGTCTGTCTTGGTGTCACTTCAAGACAAATACCCAGAATCCTGAATGTTAAAAAGGTGGGTTTGAAATAAAACCTCAAGCTCAGGAGTGAATATTTAATGTGAATTCAATATAATATTAAGAACAGCTTCTGCACCTCAGGCCATGCCTACCTGCAAACCTTGTCCTGAGGAAACAAATACCATGCAGGAGGGCATATGTGACACAGGCCCCAGAATTAACTCTTGATTATTTAAACAAACTTGCACATTATTCAGCTTCTTTGTAATCTCCAACAAGGAAGCAAGTTTGAGGTAAAACTCCTTGCAGAAGAAACAAGGTGAAAAGATTGACTGCTCCAACAGCTTTGCATACTTTCATTCATCTTTCCAGAGAAAGACTTAATTATTTAGCACAGATATAACCTGTTAAAATGGGATTTGCAGAATGCCAGTGTGTCATCAACCAACCAGTTGTTATCATCTCTGGATAACTTCCATAGAGCAAATGCACAATGTTAAATGGCAAAGTTTGCAAGGCTTAAGGCAGAGAAAAGCCTGCAAGAGTGTCAATGGAAGATATTATTGACTCTTATTTTATATTTTTTCTGCACTGAAAGTTGAACTTTAACTGCAAAAGCCCAGAGCAAATGGCTGAATGGTCTGTAACACCTGATGGCTGCGTGCTGAGCAGTGATGCTCACCCCTTGAACATTCCTCTGGGCAGGACCAGAGACTCCAGGCCAAATTACTGAGATCACTTTGGGAATTTCTCAGAGTTAGGCTAAAACACCACTTCATGTAAGACAGCACAATGTTCTTCAAAGTGAACACATCAGCAATATTATTGCAGCATGAATGTATCTTCATTATTAAATTCATGACTGTGCTTTTTTTTATTCTCTTGCACCTTGCTCACAGCTTCACAGCATGTGCCAAAATCACCAGAACACGTAACAACAACAGGATACAACACAGCTGGAAAAGTGCCTCAAAATACAGAGAAATTGCTGGAGCTGCTGTTGCTCTTCCCTGTCCCTGTATCTGCCACTGCCACCAAGGGGACACACTGCAAGGCCAGCACAGCTCCATGGCTGTGATCCTCAACACAACATCCACTCTGGAAGAGTTGGCGTTCCAAGGAAGTGTCTCCATCCCAACAGCCACTTCTCCTGCCCATGCCACTTTATTTTTACTATTTCTATTATCCAAACCTGCAGCTCCCAATCAGGGGCAAAACCTGGCTGATACAGCTAAATCTGCAAGTCTCCTCCCAGCTGTTATGTCAGAGCAGTGGAGCTGGCAGGGGATGGTTCCTGTGCACAGCAGGCTGCTCTGCAGAGTTCAGGAAGGAGAAAAAAAACCCCCAGGATCTCATTTTTGCTGACAGGTGGGCTGAGTCTGATGTTGGCAGGAAGAAGCAGGAGGCAAAGGGTGGGAATACAAGCAGGGCAAAAGGGAGGCAGCTGAAAATTCACATCAGTGTGAAGCTGGAATGGGGGACGTGCTCACACATGTCAGACACCTCAGCTGTCACACCCTGTGCACACGCAGCAGTGGGAATAGTGTGTGCTGCAGGTGCAGTTATTTATTTATATCTGTGTTTATAAACAACACAGGACACATTTTAACAGCTAGGATAAACATAATGCATCACAGCAATAAACATAAACCTCAAGTTTTTCAAAGCCCATCCCTCCCTCCCTCCCTCCAAATTTGTTTCAATCAGGGAAATAGCCAAATGGATTTCTTCTAACTTTGTATTTAAAGTAAAATTCACCTCAAGGCTGACAAGCATAGAAAATTTCAGTTGAATGGGTGAATTTTTTTTTTTGTTAAAGCTGCAATAGCCTGAAAACAGGGGCTTGTAATGAAGCTGCCCCATCAACCATAACCACACTGTCAGCAGAGCAACACAATCATATTGCCTGTGCAAAGAAGCAATGCATTCAACATTTTCTTCACTGTGTATTATCTATTAGCTGAGTTTGTCACAGAGATATGTGGCAGCTCCCTGCAATACTTATGAATATATGGCAAGGCATACAAGAATCCATCTATGTCTGCTTCAGCATAGGTTTGTCTCATTGCATTTTGGCAAACAACTTAAAAACACACCCTTCTCTTATCTTAGGTTTCTGTTAAATACTGTTACTATCAAGAAATAGAAATCATCTGAGGGAAACACCTCAGATCTTGCCATTGCTATTCTCTACCACTAATGCACATTACATGTTCAATTCTCCCTTGCTGTTCCTATGAAAAAGGTCTTGTCAAAAACAGATTTCATTTTTTCTGTGTATGCACAAATTAGTTATGGATGATTAACAAAGCATTCATTCTTTTATTTGCTTTGGCTGAGACTTGATCTGTGTTACATTCATGTGAGGGAAGCACTCAATTTTACGTTGATTAAATATGAAACACTGCACTCTTGATAAAAAGAGTTGTATTCAGAGCTGCATATTATACTGACAAAAGATGCATGTTCTTGGGCTAATAGTTTCTTAAACAAGTTTTTCCAGAGTTTTAATTGCAAAAAACTTGATACAGCTTTTTTTTTTTTTTTTCTCAGCAAGTACTGGGCAGTGAGAGCTTTGTGTCCCAAAGCAATCTGGTGCAGTCTTTACAAAAAACAATAGTTATTTCAAATTGAATATAATAAAAAGGAATTTTCAAGTTCTGCCCCACAATTTGGTTTCTTTAAACATAACTTGCATTATAAAACTATTTAAAAAAAAAAAAGACGGCAAAGCTAAGTAGGACAGACAACAAATCATAATTATAGGATTTGTCTTTTATTACCTCAGAAATTCAACAAAAATAAAGAGATATTGGAGAAGTTTTATGGCAACTTACAGCCATTCATAACTGAGAACTTAGCCCTGATCTGCTGTCAGCTATCAGAGGATAACAGGTGCATAAATGCTCCTCAGGAAGGCCCATAAATTCTCCACATCCATTAAACACAGTGACAGAGCGACACCAAAAAGGACTCACCTCAGCAAGGTATTTAAGTGCAAGCCTAACTTTAAGTACAGAATCTGCTTGTAATTGAATCAAGAAAGCCATGTGATTAAGCACCTTGTTAAATTTGGGAACAAATTATTAGCCCTTATAAACCAGGAGATTCTATCCCGGGGTTTAGAGCACATGAAAACAAACACGAGCCCACAGAAACACAAATGCAGGCAGAGCATTATGATACTTTTGCAAGAGGGGATTTATTTTTAGTGTAGCTATGCAGAATAAGAGCAGCTCTTACTCAGGTTAGGAGGAGGTCTGGCCACACATTTATCCTTTTCTAAACTTTCAACAATAATTGATGGTCTTACAAAACCTTTGCTCATGTTCCTATGCCACTAAAATAAGTCTGTTCAGTATCTTTCTTACATCACCAAAATGAAAGCATGAACTTAGAGTTTGCAATTTCACTGCCAAGGAAAGGGAGTCCTACAAGGGAGTCCTACCATAGCACAAGAAACCCACAAAGTTTGGGAATCTTGATGCAAGTTGGGCTTAGAAAGGACAGCTAGTGCTCCACATGGAAGAAAGGTGATTTCTGGAGGTGCCCCTGAAATATCAGAGTGCTGGGTGAGAAGACAGCAGGAGAGAACAGATGGAAATTTGACCAAAGCAGGTCTCTGAGCAAAAGGTCTCTGCTTGCCATGAAGGGAGATGCTTGCTGGCTGGCAGCTGTTTGAAGAGCCCAGTAACTCATCTGAAAAGGTCCCTCCAGCACCAAAGGGTTCAGGCAGTGGACAAGAAAGGGCCAGTGAGGCAGCCAGGCCTCACCACGGGGTGAGAGCTCCTGCAGGGCACCAGAAGCATGAGGGGTCCCAGGAACAGCCATCCCTCCTCCTCATGGCCCTCATCCAGAGCAGAGGCACAATGGAACAACCTCCACCTGCAGCCATCAGACAGTGCCTGTCTCCAAACCAAAAGTCAATCCCACTTTTCCAGCCACAGGCCTTGCACCAGCCATGGCTCTTCTTTCACTACCCAGCTCCTCTCACTAAACCACCAGAAAACTCACCCAGAAAAAAAAAAACAAAAAACCCACAAAGTTTCAGCTGGATCAGTCTGAGCTCACCAAAGGCCAGGTGAGCACCAGCATGGGCACACAGAGGGGCTGCTGTGCACAAAGTGGGGAGCAGGGAGGATGGAGCAAGAAACCATCAGTTTTGACAGCAGCATACTGGGAATGGTTCAACCATCACATTTTTATGCAGTACTGTGTGGAAATTTACTCTTCCTCTTCCAGCCTGTGTGAACTCAGCTCTCTGTCCTTGCAGATGGAGGATGGTTGAACTGAGACAAAGATTTTTTTTTTCTTCTTTTTTTTTTTTCTTTAAGGAGCTCCAAAAACATTTTTTTTTCCTTTGCTTCAGGTCACATAAGAACACATAAAAGGACAAAGCAATAAATGCTCACATGCACTTTCTTGTCTTTATTTCCATTCTCTGGAATGAGGCCAGAGACATCTAAGTAGTGCACTCTGTTCTCTTCCACTCCCTCACAGAAATTATGGACTCTCCTTTGCAGCCAATTTCCTCCTCCTTCTCTGTCTGGGCCCAAGATTCACCCACCACAAAACAATGTTCCCCTGTTTCTCTCCAGGGCTCATTCTCCATGCTTCTACCCCAGGCTCCCTGAGGCCTCCCAGACCTTTAAGGCTTTACTTTTACAGATCCAGGATGAAAACCTGTTCTTTCTGCTTTGATTCTGGGAAAATTCCACTCTCTCCCCGCTTTGCATATGAACTCAGCTGCACTCATTTCCTTCAGGTTCAGTCCCTGAGTGGTGCTGAGGGGCTGCCACTCCTGAGGGCATCAGCAGCCCTGCTCAAATGTACCTGGTTTGGAAAATACAGAAATGTTTCATGGCACAGGTTCTGCCCAGGCTAAGCCTATTATTTTAAATTGGGCACTGGCAAGTCAAACAGCAGCTATGTCACATATGTCACACCACCTCCTGCTTTAAAACTATCTAAATTTATTATTATTAGATCTGCACAATTTATAACTCATAAAAATAAGTGCTACAAAGTAAATACAAGTTTCAAATAATCAGTTTTTACACATTCTTTTAATAGAGTGTTATTCCCTACATTTCAGCTACCCCATGAACATTCCTGGAGTGCTACAAGCACAAGGACTGTCAACAATTCTAAAGCTCCCCTAGAAATAAGTTCTCATGTGTACAAAAGGCAATGATGTTCCTGATTGCTTGTTTATTAATGTATCATGTTGCTATCTAAAACCAATACAAGAATAAATTGATAAAACCAGAATATCTTGAATGAAAGAATTTTCTTCATGGCTGTGAAGCTAACATAACTTATGGATTTGAAAAAAATCTCACTGCTAATTAACTTAATATTTGATCCATCCATAGTTTAAATTATTCCACAATAAAAGCAAATTAAAAAAACAAAACTAAAAATCCCCACAAACATAAGCAGACCTAATCTCATAATTAATGTTACATAGAAGCACTTATGAGACATATGCATTAATCAATTATCACAAAGTAGTGCTTCAGTCCCAGGTAGTCAGCAACAGCACTCGTATAATATTACAGGAGGCCTGATGTTTTGGCAAAACTAGAGCAGGAAAAAATGAAACTAAAAGGCATATTGTACATGTGACCTACAGGACTGGGATTATTACCTCTAAGCTTATTAAGAGTAAAAGCTGTCAGTCGGACCACCCCACAGCCAGGGAGGAAAACTGAGATTACTCAGCAGCAAAAGGCATAAAAAAGGAGACGTGTCTTCTCGGAATGGACGGAGGCAGGGAGTGAACCACAGCCCTGCTCCAGCTATCTGAGCAGTAATTGGCTCACAGGAGCCACTGCCACGTTAAGGCATTATCATTATCTAGCTCACATAACTGGAAATTCACGCTCTGTTCCTTAAATTGGCTTAACCAGCAGCATCTGCAGCACTTTAATTAATTACAGCAATTGGCGTACCTTAAAAGTAGATGCACAGATCTGAAATGATAATGCCCCGTGAGTAATAATTGTAAACTAGCATTAAACCAGACCTATCCTAAACAAAAACTAGGGTATACTGTTGGGCCTTCAACAGAAAACAAGCTTCCACCTAGTAATTATTATTGTCTGCCCAGGTTCACCAACAGATACTACAATTCTACGTGACACTTTACATCCAATTAGCTCAGGAATGCAGAAACTCATAACATGTACAGCAAAAACCTCTTCGGGTTTGATGCTGTCCAGTCAAAATTTGCTCAGGCACCTAAATTTGGAGTTCCTTGAGAGTAAACTTTGAGTTAAAATCGTAACAGAGAATGATTACCACTATTTATTTTTAGTACACTCCTTATAAAGAAATACAGAAGCCAGACATCACAGTAAGCCCAGAAAGAAGTTCTTCTGACAGCCATTAGCTTTGCTTCAGTAAAAAAAATCCACAGGCACTGTACATAAACGTTGATTTATTTGCTTTCCTGGTATCTGCAGTTCTAAAATACAGAAGAATTACTTGGAAAAAAATCGGAGACGAGAAGTTAAAAAACTCTTTTTTTCCTGTTATGCTCAGCGACTTGAAATCTTTATTTAGGAGAAAATAATTTTTAAACCCTGACAGTGAAATCCATGTACACATCCCAGAAAAATCTAAAAGCTGTTGTTCATACCATTTCCAGCCAGAACACAAAACACTATCAAGATTTGTTGTGACTTGCTCCTGTACAATTTCTGGTTTAAAGACAGATTTTACGTTTAATTAGTGCCATGCTGCTAAAAGGGGACACAAGAATTTTCATCAGGCATCTTGAATGGAATGGAAGTTTAAAAATTTAAACAGCTCAGTGCTACTAAATTCATCAAATCTGATCCTCAAATTCATAGGTTATTTAGGGGTCAGAATACCTGGTATAAAAGGCCACTACCAAACTGAATTTGAACTCCCCATTTACCAAACACAATCACAGCCGTGTGAAAGAATGAAGCCCAGCTTTCTTGATTCTTGTAAAGATGCCAAGTTTTGAACATATTTTCAACCCAAAAGAAACCCAAAAGCACAGACTCAACTAAGGGATGATTGATTTTAGGTTGCAAAAACTTTAACCATCTAATAAAAATAAGATGCTGCCTTTGTGCAACGCTGTCCCGTGCCCATTTCTGAAAGCATGACTGCTCTCCTTGTAACTCACAGAACTCACACGGAGCCACAACCTCAGCAAGGCAGAGTGCAAGCCCGAACAGCTAAAATACCTGATGCAGCAGCAAAAACCAAAACCAGCAATCTTATGCAGCAACTCACACCACAGAGACATGCAGAAGGCAGCCAGAGGAGAAAAACACCTTTTCTAAAGCAGCAAAACCAGTGAGTGTGTTTATATACCCTGTGCCTACTGTGTCTGGGCTGTGCAGACAGCAGTGGAGCTTCACTGGTATGTGTAATTTTAAGACAGGAATACCTGTGCTCAGAAATACTCTGATAACATGTTTATCTTGGATGTACAGAAAACAACTGAGTGCACAAATAAACAGATACAGTCAATGTAATGATGTTCATCTCCTGAGTACCCACTTATAAATCCCAATCTAGAAACAATATGTGCGACTAAAGCTCCAGCCTGTGAGGAAAAATGGCCACAGTGCAGGAAAAAATTAAAAAAAAAAAAAGAATTCTTATATAAGACTGATGCTTATTCCACACAGCCACCCATTTCTGACGGAGAGGGATCACAAGTGCACAACACAAGTTATTCCTTGACTAAATATCATCCCGAAATGCTGGGATATAAAGGTTGGGAGGATTAACACAAAAGGTCCCACTCCAAGACAAATGTCTCCTTCATAGTTCAGTTCACAGCCATCACAAGTGCTCAGTCAGGCCTGGGATCCCAGAGCGCCGGGCAGATACCTGCTAACCAAACACACCAGAGACTTGGCAAATCTCTTGTTGATCCTGGCAGATTTTTTTAGAGGAAATTTTAATTACAGCCATGGAGGAACGAGACTTTTTTCAAACAGGCGAAGATCCCAAATAGTTTCCGCTTCGAATCTCAGCACTTTGTGAAACAACTTCCACAAAGGAATTAGAAATTTGCCAGGCTGGCATAATTCACACACTGCTTCCTCCCTTCTCCTCATTCAGTCTCTCACCTTTTCCAAGGAAAAAAAAAAAAAAAAAAAAGGGAGAGGAGGAACAACTGCCCCCCTGGTTTTAAGCTGCTTGCAGAATACACGATTTAATTGCACGTTTATAGAGAGGCCACTTCTCAAAATAAATGCAGAGAAATTGATTAATTAGCATGCTCTAAAACAGATTGGGGTCTAGTGTAACAATAAAATCACTGTGATTTTCCAATAAACAGTAAGTTTTAGGGGGAAAAACTGCTATTGCAATTAATATTTCTATATATATATTTGGATTTAAACATTCTTGTCTAATAATTACACTCTTTCACGTGGCCTTACATTTCAGAAACTATCTGAACTGTGCTTATCTTCTTTTATTTTCAGCAACAGACTACAGTATGAAAACTAAGATTTCTAAAGGAGAAAAGGCCAAATTTTAGTGCTGAATATTTTATCCTCACTGGATGATAATTTTTCTACTCCCTCTACTGGCACACTTTAAAAGCAAGTAAAGAAAAACCCGAAGGACATTGTAGCTTGTAAAACATAACAAGAAAATATTTTTGTAACCTCAAAATAATTGTTTGCACAACTCAGCAAAACATCCTGAAATCTTGGGGGATTTCTAAGCCAGCAACGAATTTTTGGGAGATTCCATCATTGTAAAAATTAACTGAGCACCTCAAAAATAAAAAATCATCCTGGCCACTTTGTGTTAGAATTAGTATCAAGTAGTCCCATCACCTGTCACTGCTCTGATCAAAACAGGTCATTCCCTCAGACATACTCTATGGCTAAAAGACCCGAAGAGTGATCTATGGAACAGAAATCTACACGATTACCACAAGTCTACATAAATAAGCAAAAATATCCTTAGCCCAACGAGTCGCTACTTAAATGTTAGACAGCGCTCTGTGAACCATTTTATATTAAAATTGGATAGTTCTAAACATCACACATACAAGAAGTATTGTTTGACACAGTGCCATTTTGATGATAAATTGCAATCTACAGCTCAAATAATTCTAGCCAGGGATTAACATTTCAGAGGCTGAGCCAGAGATTATGTGTGTGGATCTTGAATTTCATCATCTCCCTTCGGCACAATACCTCATTCTTCCTTTTTTCATCTATTCTCTCATGAAGGGTCAGGAAAGCTTAGCCTTGCTGTTTCATTCATTTCATCTCTACATTAACCAGATACCTTGCAGTCTTTAGTTCTTACGTGTTATTCCATTACAAATACTACAGCCCCACTGCACCGTGCTCCGGCTAATGAGGCATGTACCAAATCAAAGGCTGCCATCAAGTGGTTGTAGCACACTGCCAGCACTATGCAAAGTTCGTGTTCTGCACGGGCTTTCACCAGGACACACTGTTCAGGGTGGATTAAACTCTGCCCTGATTTAAAGCTGTGGGGGAAATGCAGATGCTAAGAGACCGTGGTCCCACACCATCTTATTTCCTTCCTTTCAAATTCTAAGGTCCAGCCTAAGAGCTGGTACCACCACACAGAAGATCTTCCTGCTTCTCACCAGTCTGGAGCAGCAGGCTTCAGAATTTGTGCCATCACACTGCTCATCACTGTGCACTCACAGGTCAGTCTGGGATAGGGATCAGGTGATTATCTCTGGCCCTGCCTCTTCCCCCTGTTGTGCTTCCTCTTCATCCCTCACTATGCAAAACTCATTTGGTCTTGGATTTCTTTCTCGTTCTGTACAGGACCAACTGCTCCAGGTTGTCCTTCTGGTTCAGCTCAGTTGGAGTGGCCACGGTGCCTGTAGGTCTGATCTCCTCCCCTGAGGGTGCTGTGCACTATTGAACTGTCTCCAGTGAAGGGCATCCAGCACACTGCAATTAGTTGCTTCTCTCTGGAATCACCACAGAATTCTCCTTGCAAATATTCTGTTACTTTACTACAGTCCTGTTGTTGTTCAGGGGTGAGCTTCCAAACCATCAGAGCAGAGAATTTCCCCAAACACTTGCCCATTTTCTCCAGTATTCCATGGCACTCGTGACTATCCACTCTTGGGGCAGATCTCTCAAAGATCTTCCCAGAAATCTCTGTCCTGACTCTGTGCAGGTGTGGACTGCACTGAGAAGTCACAGCAGACAGAGCAACAAGAAAATGCTTTCCTTAGAATCCAAGGGAAATTCAAAATTCTCAAAAGCTGTTGTAACAGGCCTGAAGGAGGAAAAAGGAGTGAGAAGCTGGAGAAAATCATCCTCCTCTGTTCCCCTCCCAGACTGCAAAAATTAACCCTGTCCTGGCCAGAACCAGGACATACAGACCACTGTGCTCAGAACAGCAACCTTTGAGCCCAGGGATGCAACTCTGTGTGAGTCATGCATTTGGCAAAAATTCAGTTTTATCTTATATTTATGCTAGTATGTGGAAACAGAGAAAATACTGATAAGTTATGAAATGCCCTGTACAGCACCTTATTCAAAACCATTTTATTCAGGCAATCTTTTCAGCCAAGACTCAGGTTGCCACCGTACTTAAGGTAAACCAGAAAAAGTTCATTTCTACTGCCTGTCAAGGTTCAAGAAGCCATTTGGCTCACATATTGATAATGCAAAACAATGAGAGAGGAGAAACTTCACAGGAAAAACACAGTATGATGGTGTAGCATCAATTCAGAATGAAGAATATGCTGCGAGGGAAACGAATGAAATGGCATCAATTAAGTTATGGAGGTCAATTAATTTCTATTATATTAAACTCTATTAAGACAGCTAACAACCAAAGATAAGAGGCTGAAAGAAATAACACTCAGAGCTATTACACTGCCAGATGGTTTTCCTAATAACAAGGGTTTTCAGGAGGCCAGAACTCTTTATTTTCCTGTCAGCTGGCTATAGTTCTGCTGGTGGCCACTATTTTTAAATAATATGCTCTCAGTTAAATTACAACTGCTTGCATGTACAATCCTATCCAGTTACTTAATGCAGACCTACATTTTACACAATAATGGATATTTTAATTCTTTTTTGACACATATTTCCGTACCTTGAGCACATGCATTTGCAAGGTATTATCTCAAATCAACCAAAATATTCAATTTGACTCCCAGATTATCTGCCTTTGAAGGTGATCTACGTTACAAAAAATATTTTTCATTAAATGCACTGCCATATTTTCCATTTTCCACACTGAATATTTTGTACTACATGGCAGCAGCATATGCTGCTGTTTTAACACCGTACAGCTACCAGGTCAAAAATGAAATTTATCCACCATCATGCTGCCCCAGACAGTGTTATTTTACATAATGATATTCTGAACCACATCAAGAGCAAACACACAGCCGTGACTGTATGGAGATGTAAAAAACACACTCAGACACATAAAACCAGGAAAAAAAAAAGTGGCAAGCTGAACAAGCTTAAAAGCAAAATACTTTTCTATTAAAAGGCAAGTTGCTTGGCTCAGCTTATGCCTGGAGTATGATTAGAACCCCACTGTAAAACAATTACCAAGACACTCTTGTGTATTTGATGTCTGAAAGAGAAACGACCTCATGCAGACTGCAGCTCTTGCACGAGCTGGCCAGTGTATTTTACTGCTGATTTTCTATGAATAAACATATGCTAAGAGTGGCTGAAACACACTGCTGCTTTTAAACATGCCTAATGTAGTATTAGAGATTTTCTTTCCAAAGCTGTCTGCCTTGTTTATCAGCTTCCCCCCCTCCAGCTGGCAAAGGACACACCACTGACAGCAACTCCAGTCAGCTGCCTGGTACAACAGGGCTACAGGAGACAGATTCTTCTAGCAGGAAACAGCCTCCCCTCAAAAACCCCAACAAAATGGTTCCAAGCAATGTAGAAAACAGTTGTATTTTACTGCTGTGAATCAATAATAACTGTATAAATTAAATATTGTGTGTTTGGTGTACCAGAGCCTCACACCCAGGATGCTCTGCCTGGAGCCCAGGGGCTTCCTCTTTCCAGCTGCCACTTGCAAGAGCCTCCCTTATTTCTGTACCATAAATACCAGAAAATGAGATGTCTCCTTCACCAGAAAATATTGAGCTGAAATGCTGCAACATAGTTTTCAAAATTGCCATAGCATCTGCCAAATTATATCTGATATAGATGCACTTAGTGCAGCTATTAACACAGCATCAGAAACAACATTATTTAAAGGACAGTTTGGGCACTGCATTTCATTTAGGAGATGAAGATCGAAAAACAAAAGAAAATTTTCATAATTATTTTTGAGAAAACACGGTAGAGAAGAGTTTGATGGACTCACATTTCACACTCAGGACAGAAAAAGCTATTAAAAGTGTATAAAGTTAATTAGATATTAGGAGTTATTTTAACAATTTCTCTAACACTTGCCCTAAACACAGGTGGTAATTTACTTGTCCTACACCATTTGGTGTAAAATTTCTCCAGTAGAACTTCCACTATCTTCTGTACTTTTCAGAGAAGATGCTGAATCCAAGGGGATTGTTTAAGTAAGGGACTCCTGTAGGGTCAGTGTGGGCACACAGGGGAGTCACCCACTCTCAGACACCCCAAACCAGAGTGATCCACTCTGTGCAGAAGTTGATGCTTTGGGAAGGCTGAGCTGAAACAGAGACTGGACAGAGCTGGAGAATAGAGCAGGGATTTATTGAAAGGCCTCCAGGATCCACCTTGGGCAGGACAGGGCCTGACCAGGGCTGCACCCAGGGTGGACCCAAAATGGTCACAAAATGGATGAACCGTCACAAGATCTTACATTTTTATAAGTTTTGGTCCATTTCCATCTTGGGGCTGAATTGTCCAATTCCAGCTGCAGGTTGTGAGGTCCCATCCTGCTTGTTCCTCCCTTCAGCCACCCTTGTTTGTGCTTTTGGGGCTGAAAGTTGTCCTTGGTGTGCAGCAGGAAAAGGATTTGTTTTGTGTCTCTACTCTTTGAAGAGGGCTGACTGGCACTTAACATGAGGCTCAGAACTGCATCCCTGGGCAGCACAGAATCTGAAAATATGAAAGCTAAAACTTAAGGCATCAAAGCCTCTCTCCTGCTCCTTTCCTGCCCCTGATCATATTTCCCTTTTAGTTAAAATTGCCTGGGAAGACCATCATGGAGCACAGAAGGAACAGCAATGTATTACTGGAAAAGCACAGGATCAGGCCTCCAAGGAAGATTTCCTACCCTGGTTCCTTTACAGCCAGAGCAGCCAATCAAGACAACAATTTCTGCAAGTTTTGCTCCAAAGGCCTAATCTCAGAGATTTCTCAACTAGAACAAAGTGCTAAATATTTAATGTAAGCAAAAACTAAAAGTAAAACAGCGTTTCTGAATCTCTATTACATTTAAAGCAGAACAAGAGTGAGACAGCTGACAAAGCAGCATTTAATTCCTAGCTATATCTAAACCAGAATACTCAGCCTAATTTACACAGGCAGCTAGTCACAGTTCACATAATCACACACAGCAGAATATGACAGGGGAATTAAAGGACCAGGAAGGCATGTCTGAACTGTGAGCTGTTCTAAATATATTAAATGCAGTCATTTAATTCAGAAAAAAGCTAACCTGGGCAATTATTATTTTAAGCAAAAAATTACTCCAAGCAAAAAATACAAAATGAATGGATAAAGAAGCTTTTACCAGTGTTTCTTAAATAAAGGAAATAGCCAATTTAAACTTAAGCTCTCACATGCTACAAAGATGCACTAGAAGAGATACCCAAGATTTTGTAATAAATTCTGATATAGCAACTGATCAACAAGTAAGGCATTCATCCTGTTCCTGTGTCAGTCTTTTCCCCAGGTTTCTGCAGCAAATGGCATCAGGAGTACTCAGAATTTCAATTCCCTATCCTTTGCTGGCATTGGCTGCCCAACATCCATTTCCAGAAACAGGTGGGAAGATCAGACTTGGGTTTTCATTCAGATGTGGGGCAAAAGTTGCCCTTGCAGTGGTAGTGTTGCAGCAGTACTGCAGTAAAAAATATCAAATAACCCAGAAAAAAAGTATGCTTTAACCAAAATTCTGGGCTAATTACTGTTCCTATTCAAATGAGTTATTTCTCTAAAAGTTCTCTCTGGAAAACAACATATTCAGAGCTGTATCTGATGAAAACTTCTTGCTAATACCTCATTTTATTGTATCATGTTTAAAATTGGTCTCCTTTAAGACTAGAAACAAATTCATTTTTGTGTCCCACCACCTGCCCTCTCTTTCCCATTACTTTCACCTTATTTATCACCTTTATTTCTAGGGTCATGCCAGGCATTTTAAGAGAGAGAAATAATTTCCCCAAGCCAATGAGTGATAAAACATGCTCCAGGGCATTCAAAATGAGAAATTATCATAAGCAACCATGATCCAGAATTTCAGAGGGGGCAGGGGGAAGGGAGGACTGAGGGATGACAACCACAAAAGAACACACCTGTACCAATAAAATGAAGCTGGATTATGTCAGTTGTTCTGTAACATTTTCTAATGTTTCTTTTATTTTGAGGCTTTGCTGATGTTTGAGTGGAGACCAATTCAGAACTCTTTCTAGGCTGGAGTTCCTGAAGTTACACAAGAACCACACACAGAAGGAAAAGTCAGATCTCATCCTTTCAGTTTTAACTTTTTACTCCTTGTAACTCTTCCCTGAAGGCCAGCATGAACACCAAACTCTAGACTCTTTTTTTCTCTCATTCCAAAAGTTTCAGTGAGTCCATTCAAAAAGGCATCATCAGAAAACAGGGCCTAAAAAGGCATTAAAGCTTTTGGGAAGACTTTCTAGAATGGCCAGATGCAGAAATCAGTCCAATTTCCTAGATCTCAGTACAAAAACCGCCTGGAAATTCTGCCTGGAATGCTTCCCCAGGCAAGGTGACAGAGTGCAGGCACAGCTGGGCACAGCTCGCTCCTGAAAGCCACGGGCAGCAGGAGCAGAGCAGGACACTGAGCACTCACTCCCAGAAATGAAGCCGTGGCAAGAGAATGCTAATGNGCAAACTCTAGACTCTTCTCTCATTCCAAAAGTTTCAGTGAGTCCATTCAAAAAGGCATCATCAGAAAACAGGGCCTAAAAAGGCATTAAAGCTTTTGGGAAGACTTTCTAGAATGGCCAGATGCAGAAATCAGTCCAATTTCCTAGATCTCAGTACAAAAACCGCCTGGAAATTCTGCCTGGAATGCTTCCCCAGGCAAGGTGACAGAGTGCAGGCACAGCTGGGCACAGCTCGCTCCTGAAAGCCACGGGCAGCAGGAGCAGAGCAGGACACTGAGCACTCACTCCCAGAAATGAAGCCGTGGCAAGAGAATGCTAATGAGCTGCTAATGCAATCACGGGGAGTGAAATCCCACATGTAAACACTGTCACCTTATTGGGGTCGATTAGTCAGAGGCCAGAAGGAGGGAGCCTCCAGCCACACGGAGAGGAGACTGTTCTCCAGAGCTGGAATTGCTAAGAAATATAAGAGCAGCCTAAAGTGTATCAACAAAAATCTGGGCCAGATCTCGTTCACAACAAGAACAGTGGAGCATTGGAAGAGGCTGACTGGCACTGCTGCAGAGAGCCCACCTTAAAATTGTTTTTAGAACTGTTTAGGCCAATGCTTGTCTGGAATTGTGCTGCCTTGAGGGAACAGTACAAGACAGGTGAGGCTGCCTCCAGCTCCAGCTCACAGGAATCCAACAGCAAAGCTTCAATAACAGGTGGGGCATTTTTCTCCATTCATCTGCCAAATCAGTAGGTCTGGAATTAGCAAAGACCAAGTTTTAATAGGCCTGCCACATAAAAAGAAGGTTACAGTTAGTGTCAGGAATAACAGCAGTTACTGCCAGTGGAATTTCCTACTGGAAAGGCCTTGCTCACCACAGCCCTGAGCCCTGGGAATGACCTATGGACAATGGTGAAACATAAACACATAGAGAAGCCTGCTATGAACTTTGGAATATATTACTGTGCTATTAGAGACACAAACATGGGCTCAAAAATATTTTTTTTAAAAAGCCGGGAAATTTGTTTCACAGTCTGTGCTGTTTCAAGTCAGAAAACATTCCATGACTCCTTCAGCTTCATTAAGAATGTAGGAAGTAACTGTCTGCAAAACTGCCAGCAAAGAAGTAAACATTCTGGTTTGTCTTCAGTGGATGTTCTTAGGTACTTTTCCATGCTTTGAGCATGCAAGGAAGCAAAATGACCTTTTTCCCATCTCTTCAGACACCTTTAGTTGAGACAAAGTTCTTGTACATAGAGCTTCCACATCTTTGGACTAACTTAAACCTTCTCTCTTCCCTGCTATCCCTTTCTCATTCCCTTAGCTAAACAATCTGCAGAGACCAAGAAACATAGCCCAAAACTTCAGGTCAGCTGAACTCTTCTCAGAGGTGCAGTCTTTGTTTCAACAGTGCCTTCCCTCCTGGCACCTCTGAGGGGACACTCACTGACAGTGAAAGGAACCAAGTGTGGAAACAGCATATATTCAAACTTCCCACAGAAGCAATGAGAGAGAAAAGTCACTAACTAGAACAAGGGGCTTAAAAAATGGGAGGCAACTCATCCTTGTTCTTTCAATGAAATAGGCAAAATACACTGAACACCAGCCTGTCAGATTCTGAAAGTATTACCACTCTACACATGGGCAAGGATTATCCTTAGTTATGAATTTCTTGCTCTCCTACCTGCAAACAGCCAACCTGAACCCCCAATGTTATTACTCAGTAGAACATAAAAAACACCAAAAGAATTCCAAGAACTGCCTCATGAAGCAAAAGCAGGTAATCAATTACACAGAATGTGGTTAAGGAGAGATGAAATTAGAGACAAGAAAGTTATCAGTAAATATACACAGAACACAGGTGTGAAGGAGATAAAGACATAGAAAAGGCAGATGGAAAATGAATACCAAGATTTAAATGGTAAGAAACTGCTCTACAATCAAACTATTATGGATTATACAGTAGATGACAAAGTTCACCTACCAGAATACAAATACAGAGTGGCGAGGGGAATAAAAATACAGCTAGAAAAAAAATCTACAATAGTCGAGGTAATGGATCAAGAAGTAATGTACATATACCCCAAACCAGAAAATAACCACACACACACAAAAAAAACAGTATTTCCTTTTCACTTACAGCATAGCTTTCTTGCACAAATCACCTCATCACTACTTAAAAATCCCTCTAAAAGTGCAGAATAAACTTGTTTGGAATTTGGTAGCATCTTTGGTAGAGCTGTTTATCTCTTCTACCTGGTCTTTGCTCAGCAATACCAAAGCATAACAAAATTATTTTGGAGACTGACTTTTAATACTAATTAAAAAGAAAAAGAAACTCTAACTTTTTAGCAGAATTCACGCAGCTTCACAATTAAAGCACATCCCTGAGCTCTTCAGACTTCAGTATTTTGTGTTCTGAGTGTTGCTGACCAAAGAGGAAAGGAAGCCCTGCAACCTCTCAGGTCAGAGAACATCCCTGGACAAAACATAAAAGGTCCCAAAGGACTTTTTCCAGAGGTGACCTGGTCTTGTCAGGTTAATGACAGACACATTGTTGTAAAACCAGGTAAATCACACTTCAGGCCCCAAAAGGGTAAATGCCCATAATTTAAGAAGTGAGGAGAACAAACTCCTGGCTCTCCTATTTCTACCAGGCAGCTGTTCCATGCTCTGGAATGTCAGCCAGCCATTGGAACATTTGACACTTGCTCGAACCGATGAACATGTTTTCATCCACCACTAAGTGGAGCTGTTACCCTGGGAAAAGAGTTTCTCCAGCTCTTCCAGCGTTTAAAAAAAAAAAAAAAGGAGAAAAGAGGTGATTGAAAGCAGCCAGTTTGACAGTTTCTTTAGCCCTCAGTAATTTTTGCGGTGAAACTATTAAATTTGTTATTCTGAGGATACTATTTCTATATCCTCCAATCAAAGAATAAACATCCGCCTACCAGTGACTATTTGGCAGTTCTTGTGAGATGAGCTAACAGCACAGCTGAGGTTGTAAAGAAGTGCCCACATAACAGAGGATTGCCCTGCACAGCTCAGTGTGAGGCAGAGGGCAGGAACAGCAGGCAGTCTGCTGCCCCCTCTACATGCAATACATTAACTTGTAAAGAAAGCAGGACACAAACTCAGTCCATATATAAAACCCTGGAAAAAAAAAATCATCTGCAACGTCACAGGAAATGCAGCTATACCCAGAGGGGCTGGCTGAGAAATCCACTGACATTGTTTTATCCAGACCTACTTGTACTGTGACAACTGGGGATGGAAACTTCCCTGATTAAAATAAACTACGTGAGAAAGAAAAGGAAACTCCAGGAAACGGTAACTAAACTGTGTTTTGTGTTAACAAGTGTCCTAAGTGAAAATAGAAACTTGACATTTGAAACAAAAGTATAAATAAAGCATTTTGCTTTCAGCCCTTTTAAATGTTCAGTTACTAGTGATAAGAATAAACCTTAGCTTTAGACATTCAAATCATTTTCCAATATTGACAAGAAAAATAAACATTTTTAGGTAAAAAAAAAAGATATCATGCAAAATCCATTGCTTCTCCATGGTTCAGTGCTACATGGTACCACTTGGTAGAAGAGCAATTTCTTTTTTTGTTGAAAAACAACATAAAAATTAAATCATGTCACTGAGAAACAGTCCATAATGAAATGATATTAATGAGGAATAAACACTGCCTTGATACCACAATCCTTTAAAATTTCTTTTCCAAGAAAAGCCCAGGTAAAGCAGCTTCCCCTTTTTTCAGTCCAGGCAGCCCCAGAGTGGAAACTGCTGCCCAGCACAGAGAAGGGAAAGGAAAGAAGTACTTCATTTTCAAACTTTGCTGCATGCAATGTCCAACACTGCTTTTGGCAGAGCCTGTTGTTTGTGCAGCCCTCAGGAACTCAGCTTTCCATCAGGTTCTGGGAGCTCCTGGCTTGGAGGAGTCAGAGACTCATAGGAGCAGCTTTTGGGTTTTCACTGGGTGCACAGAGGGATCCCAGGGAGCAGCTCATGGCTCCTCACTGCAGGGCTGCTCCCACCTTTCCATCCTAAATTATTCCTCCATCAAAGGCAAGCAATGAAGCTCTGCTGTCCCCTGGAGAGTGGCACTCAGCCCCAGAAGGGTGTGCTGCCATTTGGGACGTGCAGATGTCATAACCCAGCTCTGGCTTGTTCACTGCCCTGCTCACACACACAAATAATGTGTCACAGCCCATAAAACAGTGAGTCATGACCCAGATCAAACTTGTCCACTCCATTGCTCACAGCAAACTAATGCAGGGCAGACTGATGTTTACAGGGAAGGAAATTAAGCAGGGTAGTCTAGCACTCCCCTTCCCTGTATTTTAATTCTAACATAACAATAGGTATTTCAATAAGAGCTGGGATTTATGGTGGTTCAGCTGCTCAAATTCTATTCAAGAGTTTTTCAGCATCTGGACACCTTTCAATCTTTTCAAATTATTAAGTCTTATATGTATAAAAAAAATAGTCATAACATTCCAGCTTACATTCTCTATGACAAACATCCATTCCTTGTCTTCAAACTCTTCAGCGTGGGGATCCTAGAAAAACAAACCAGAGAATTTGAGTCTAAAAATAATCCAGGATGCAAGAGACTGCAACACAGCCAAGATTTTCATACACTCCAAATTCTTTTTACCCACAGAAGATGCCAGAAGGAAATATTTCAGCTGGGATGTAGGCTTTATGGGATGTTGTCTACTATATGATGAATAAGTTGGGGTAAAAGTGCCAGTGAGGATTTAAGAGAGACTCCTACAGATACAAACATGAGGTTGATGCTCATGAAGGCCTGTAATTCTGTTTCCTTTCACTCAGTGGAAGAAAAAAAAAAAAGATAAATTAAAGAGAATTAAAGAGAGATTTAACTTTTATTCTCAAGTTCCACCTCCCAAATAAACACAACCAATCCAAATCTTGCAGATAACAGTGGAGGGAGCCACTTGCTTCCAGCTGGAGGGAGAAGATGCACACTCCAACCTCGTCAGGCCCAGACTCTGGGAGCACAAGCAGAGATCCAAAGTCAGCACAGCACCTCCTTCCACTGCAGATTTCTTAAATGCTCATCCTGAGTTCACAACATTTCTATCCTATCACATGTGAGGATCAGAAAACATTTTCACCAACAGGAAGAAAAATAACAATGAAGTTCATATATTTGGCGCTTTTTTTAATTTAATGAGCTTTCAGTCTGCTGGAGTGCTCTGTGTTGTTGTTGTCTGAAAGTAAAATAACAGTGGAGAAGACAATAAGTCATTCCTCTCAAGCCTCTATCAAGGATCCTAGTTTAAACAAAATACTTTTTTTTTTTAATATATAATTAATCATCCAGTCCAAGTTCTGAATAACTGCAGCTAAACTTCTACTCCTCTTGCAAAATAGATTCTCACACTAAGAGAATGTGTCTTGAGTCTTTCTTCTGACATGAAACCTGCTTTTGCTATACCTCAACTCTATCCTAGTTTGTTTGTTTGGTTTTTTTACAGGAAAACACTCAATTTCTCCTCTGTCTCTGATGTTTGTATGCTACAGGTGTTCGGAGATAAATGTCACTTCCACATCATCAGCATTTCCCAACACCATCTATGAGATCCTCATCAGCATCTCAGTTTTCTTGTTACTATTTGGCATTTGGCAGCTGGTCCTGACACTCCAGCAAGCACAGCAATTCCACCTTGCTGCCCTAAATTAGAATATTTCATCAAGATATTTTGCTCCTACCTTATATCCCTTCAGTACCATCTTCCTTTTCTTTCCAGAATGCTACAAGCCTCACATTTAATCTTCTTGACTCATCTTATCTTAATCTTTGCTTTAACTGATGTTTCACTCCAGTTTTGCTTTGAAGTCAGGCAGTAGAGAGAGGTACTTTACCACTTTTTAACTAGTTCTCTTTGAATACACAAAATATTTTGTTTATAGCCTCAACAACCAGAGAAAAATATATTTTTTTAAAATTTTTCCAGCACACAAAAATTTGGGAATTGTGCTCTTAAATAAACCTCCTCTTTGATGAACTGTAATAACACTTCTAGGAGGATATTATCCCATCTCCTCCTGCACATCCTTCCTCCAAAATCCAGCCAAGTGCAGCCCCCCTGGAAAACACTTCCAGTAAAAGAATATAAGATGTTGCTAAAAACTTATGTCAAAACTGATGATTCATTTTTATATATGAATAAATCTTTTAAGAGCGTTTTTTTTTTAATTTAAATACTGCAAATGAGTGTCAAAACATGCTGTACCAGCAACCATAAGGACAGAAGGGCAAGTAGATACACACAAAATTGTACTGAGGTATCTCCACGTTCCAATTAATGTCTTGTAAATATCAGATTATGTAATTATATCTCCATCACATTCATCAGGTTTGTGGAATTCTGCATTATGTAAATAAAGTACACGATACCTGCAGGTTTGGTGTATACTATATAAAGTCTAAAGTTGTAACTTTCTGTAATCCACCTATTAAATACTTAAAATTTTTAAGAGTTAACCTGGGGCAATTACCTTTCTGTTTAATTGCTTCCTTTGATACAGCATGAAATGACATAATGAGATTTAATGGGATCATTAACCACTTTATGTTTTAATAAGCTACTCCATAATAAGTGACTCAACTCTTAAATATTTCATTCTGCTCATTTTTTTCCCCCTAACTCCCCCAAAAGCTATTAGGACAAGCTTGCAGGCTGACCTAAAACAAAGTCAGGGTTCAAGATTTTTATCCCATGTAACAAACAAAACATTCCTTGTTTTGTTCCTGCAAGGCAATAATCTATAAAGTCAAACCAAGCTCTCTGTCAGTGGCAATAAAAGTCACACCTCTGAGGGCTACAGAACCAAGTGCTCTGCTGAGTATTTCAGATCATCTGACAGAGCAAAATAACACTGGATAATGCAAAGACTCCTTCATGTTCAACGTTTTAGTACACACTTGAAAGCAAGTTGTGAACACTTGAGGAAGATAAATTCAGTGTATTGCCCCAAAACAGCCCTCAGAAGCTTCAATGACTTCTCTAATGAACAGCCCTACCAAATGTTCAGAGAGTGTGAAATGTGCTGATATATGAACACTTTGCATATGTGTAGGATATTTCAGATTTAAAGGCAAATCCAGTTGTTTGGGTTTTTTTTAAAGCCATGTTTTCTTGTTAGTTTTAAAATGTCTCCTAAATAATTTTATACACATAAGCCCCAGCATTTCCTCACAACAGATACATAAATGGCTTCACTCTTCCACTAAAATGTTTTTATCAGAAGCCCAAGGAGCAGCATAGAGAGTCTTATTTCTAATTAACTTACAACTTTATTAGGTGGTCACATAAACAGGTACTTGTATGATTGTAGTTATAACACAGTTTCTGTTGCAAACAACATGTTACTTTTGGGGCTAACATTTCCTCATGTGGTCTCCATAACAGGTGATGTTTCTATAAATCTGGCTAATCTTTCATCTTATTTTGGATTTGAATAAGCCTTCATTACTGCAAAGCTGGGATTTAGGGTGCTTCAGCTGCTCAAATTTTATTCCAGACTTTTTCAGCGTGTGGACACCAGTTAAAAACCCCACACCATCACATACTTCCCTAATCCATATTCTCCATTCATTCCCCACATAAAAATCCGTGTGATGTATCTAGCAAACTATTATTTGAGGACTGTACAGATGATTATACTTTAGGAAAAAATGCTATTCCAAAGAAAAATAACTCCAGGAGTAATGGTTATGGCAGCCTTTGGAATGCTCCAATGCTGTTTGAAAACACTGTCAGGTAAGAGGGCACACAAAACCTCACCTCACCTGCACGCAGATACAAGCTGGGGATACCTAAATTAAAGAGTTATAAACAGACTTCATTCCCATTTCCCAAAAGCAAATGATAATGAAAGTTACCTAAAAAAAAATCAGGGAACAAATTGCCTCAGATCTCACTGTAACATGAGGGGAGTTGGCAAGGGATTTTTTTTTTTTTAATAATGCTTATTTGCTTCAGCATTATACCACAGATGCAGAACTACACTCTATCCAACATTCACTATGCAGTCACCATTAATTGAAAACTGTAAGCATTAGGGCAAATGGATTGAACAGCTTGTTGCTTCTCCTCATTTTACCATGTAAAAAATAAAATCATAATTTTTCATACCAAGACGTGGGTCCCATTTTCCTGTCTCAGTTTGATGGTCCCTTTCAGTATCTTCAACAAAGTTTTAGAGCCTTTTTTCCTCTCTTTTTGTCTCATAAGATGACCTTAGAGTGCCAAAAGTAACACTCAGGTAAGAAGCAAATAGTAGGGAACTGTGCAAGAGACAGGACATCAGCTTTTCTTTGCAATCCCATCCCTTCGCTTCTTTCTGTGACACCATTCTGCCCATCCACATGCCAGCTACTCAAAAAGTCAACTCCTCTGGGCTTGGGAAGAGTAAAGGACATGGCAGACACATTTTTCTGTTCTCTGTTGATCTGTCCATCATGAACCCATTCTTGTCAAGGACCAGATCCTCTCTGCAGAGCACAAAGTGGTTTCAGACTGAAGAAAGGTAAACCTTTTCCATAATTCAATAATCCAGCCGAACCACCCTAAATCCCAGCTCTGCAATAATGAAGGCTTATTCAAATCCAAAATAAGATGAAAGATTAGCCAGATTTATAGAAACATCACCTGTTATGGAGACCACATGAGGAAATGTTAGCCCCAAAAGTAACATGTTGTTTGCAATAGAAACTGTGTTATAACTATAAACACCCAAGAAACTGTGTTATAACTATAATCATGTCTGTTTACGTGACCACCTACTAAAGTTGTAAGTTAATTCAGATTTCTTTATGTATTAGGAACAAAGGACATATCAGGGGACTGCTGCATTTCCTGATCAGCCTGAGTGGGTAGGGAAGATCTCCAGACTGTCAGTCCCTTCCTCCCTTCCTTCCCCAGGCCTCCTCCCTCAGCGTTGCTGGTTTTTGAAGCTTGTCTTTCAATTAGATCATTTCATACCAGCCTTAATCTTCAGCCTTTCTTCTTGGGGAAGAACTGCTTAAGGACTGTCACAGTGAATCACATCAAATGCAGGCAGGGTGTGTGATCTCCCTTCAGCAGTGACCTGCAGCAGATGCTCTGGGTACTCCAGCATCTGTCCTCAGCTTTTGTACTTGCCTGCCTGAAACTGCACAAGACTCCAAATTTGACCCAATTCTTGTTGCTTTCAATGCCGATTACAGGGGTCTGATTAGTCTAGAAAAATCACATACAACTGTGATCAGCTTTAATTGGAGCTGCCAGAAAGCAAGGAGCTGTGAGGAGACTGGAGAAACATCCCTGTGCATCACCACACCAAACTCACACTTCCCTGTAAAGCCTCTGGGCTAGAAAGGCAACAGGCATTGAATGTCTTTTTTTTTTAATTTTTTTTTAAATTAGTCCCCCACCAATCCTTTAAGTTTTTAATTTTTTGCTGTGCAAATGTGCTTACTTCCCCAAGCTTATGATTTTTATATCTGACACACAACACATTGCCTGTGGAACTGGTTTTTGCTCCTATGGAGTATCTTTCACAGTATCTGCTCAAGCCCCTGGTCCCTTCTAAACTGAAATATGTTCTGAACCTGAACTTGATCTTTGCTTATGAGAAATGGCTTTATGAAGAGGTTTTGGGCTGATTTAGGTTGTTTTTTTTTCCTCCCATATTGGCTTTGTAGTGTTCCTGCTACAGCATGGCCAGTTATTTTTCTATAAAATCAAAGCATGATTGACTTGGGCTTTCAAGAAGAATAATAGGGATTTTTTCTGAGTAATATGTGAGGACAGGAATACTTTCATCTACATAAGTGTGCCTTGATCATCTATTTCATTCTTATTTTACTCATACATATTTTTTGTGTGCTTAGAAAGCCATGCCTTTAAAAATATCTTTTTGAAACCTTGGAATTAGGAGTTGGTAATGGTCCCTGTTGTTGCAATGGTACAATGGTGTGATAAACCATGTACATTACTGACAAAACAAGTGTTTTGTGTAATCCAATGAAGCAAAGTCCATGCTTACTCCTGAAGAACAAACATTTTTGCTCAGGCTGTCACTTTGCTTTTAAGCTAGAAAACAATGATGTTGCAATTTCAATCCTCATAGCACAACTGATGTTCATTTAGCTTTACTAAAAGCATTGGGCTTGCTTGGCAGCAAAAATTTCTGGTTAAAAATCCCACTCAGCTGATAAAGATCTGTGTCTGTATATAAATCCACAGAAAAATATAAGTTTTCATATGTGGTAGTTAAACTTTGCTAATGCAGACACTCTAAAAAATTAACTTCTGGAGCACAACCATGGTAACAAAAAAAAAAGTGGGAATTCAGCTCTGGCTTTTCTGGCACTTGAGAATCTTTCCATGGATGCACTACAAATTATGGATTTTAAATGCACAATAGGCTTGCTCTTTCATGATGTTTCTTTCTCCCCCAGTTTGGTTGAAAAACCCGAGGCATAACTAAACATCAGCGTGGAGCTCAGCAAAGGAAGAAGTTAAACTTTCAGAACAGATGGAACTTTTATGTAATTAGCACTCCAGTGGCTGGATGGGCAGGAGCTACAGCTAGCCAAGGGAAGCTGAATCAATATATCCATATGATGCTTTTCCCCACATGACTCCAGGGCATCAGGAAATTTTACCAGCAGCCTGGAATCAATTGACACAAAAAAAAGCTTACATTTACTTGAAATTAAAGTTTTCTAAATGAAGGTTGTAATCTCTTCAGTACTTGGCTTGTGCAAGAATTATAAATATATTGTAAACAAGGTAACACCCAAAGCAGGGCTGTGCAGATAATGCAGAATATCTCATCTGTTGACTGATCACAGACACTTTGCCTAGCCAGCTCTCAAGTGTCCACAGCTGACTACTGGAGGGGAGGCTCTTAACATTCTCATCAGCACTCAAAACCTTGACTTATCTCCTAATCCTACCAGCAACACATTTCAACAGCCACTTCTGAACACGCTGCCACTGCTGTGTGAATCATTTCCCTCAACACATAGCTGCCTGTCTGGAGCCCACTCCTTCCATCCCAACAGCACCACTGCACTCCTCTGTTATCTGGGATTGCTCCACAGCTCTGTGGGAGCAGCCAACTCCCAGCTCTGGGCTCTGCCAGGGTGGACACAGGTTGAGCCTCTCAGTTCCTGTTTGTTAAACAAAGTGCCAAACCTTCAGTAATCACCCTCCTTCGCAGGGGATTGGCTGCAAAAAGGATTTTTACAGAACTCTTTTTTCTGAGCTTTACTGTTTTAAATCTTTTTGTTCCCTTTCTTCTAGAGGAAGGAATAATACAAATCCCCCGAGCTCCAAGTCAGCTCCCAGAAAGGTGGCTGCAGAGTGCCATCACATATTTCCCTTCCCACTGCTCCAGAGCTGTCCAGACAATGCAGCAGCTGTGTGAGAAACAGCCACTTCTTTTTGCCTGCCTTTGCCCAGAACCTAGCAGCTACAGAAATGCCAGCTCTGTGGGTGCTGGGACATGTCCTGTCATAGAGCCAACAAAGCCATCGGGGGACTGGGCACAGCCTGAGCTGGGCCAGCACCATCCCCTGCCTGCAATCCCCTGTAATCCCCTCACAGCTCACTCAGGCAGGCTGCTGGTGTCACACAGCTCCAGCACTCCTGGGACATCTCACAGTTTGCTCAGCCTTCTGCTCTGTGCCACCCCTGCATTCCCTCACAGAGCACAAAGGGTGTTTGGCCACTTACAGGCACTCTTGACAGAAGAGCTGGAGGATCAATTAGAGCAGATTTTACAGTAAGAGCTGCCTGACAGTGTGATGGTTCTCAATATTTTGATTATAAATCCAATGCTCATTCCCCCAGAGACCAGTGGGTACCATTTACAGAAGGCATCAGGGGACTGGGGTTATTCACACTCCTGCCTCTCCTCCCAGACCAATTCTTGTAACAGGCAGGCTCATTTTTGGGGACAGGAAGAAGTCCAGTGAACAGATCTACCTGCAGAATTAATACTGGGTAAAATTAAACTTTTATAATACCTGACACATGCTCCAGAGGCCCTTCCATCCCTCACTAGACAGTCCTACCCTCAGTCTCAGTTACACAACTAACAAAGCTTCTGTGCTGTTCTACATGACAGAATCCTGAAGCAGCACAAGTGTAAATAAAAAGCTGGGATGGCAAGAGAAGGCCAGAAGACACCTCCACTCCAAAGCCACAGTATCACACAGCTGCACCCAAAAGAAACTTTTATTTCTCATGCTTCACATAACATCATAAGCACAATCAAGATTCCTGTACATTTCTGCATCACTTTAAATGTTGAAAATATCAAGTAACATTTACAGTGTTGCATAACCACATTCAGATTGTACAGACACGTAGCATTGCCACATAATGCTGACAGGTTTCTTAGTCCAAGCAGAGGTCCTCAAAGCAAACAATTTTTGGTAGTGAACTTTTGAATCAGTTGAAGGCAACATGTTTGGTAAGAAGAGAGAAAAGTTTATGATAGTTTATGATCACTGCCAACCTGAGAAGTTTGTGATCATTGGTAATCCCAAAGGCAGGAATTAAAAAAAAAAACAGGGTGGAAAAAAAAAGACAACCCACTTTTTAGGTTCAATGAACCAAGTAATAAATTCCCATTCTAAGGCTAGTGAGAAGCCACATCCAAGCTCAGGAAAATCCTCAAGACAAAGAAATACAAATATTACTAATTAGAAAGAAGTATGTTACTGTTGCCCTAAGCTGCAAAGGGAGCAGCTAGAAATAAGAACAGCCAGAATGTAGATGAAGGCACCAGAGGAAAGAACAAGGAAGAACCATGGAATGAAAATCCCAGAAATCTTCAGCCTCCTACACTATCACACATGCAAAGCTACGTTGTTTATCTTTATGCAGAAAGGGCCTTGCCCAGTGATATCTGGGAAATAAGTTTTAGCACAATTATCACTTCCTCCTCCTCCTTCACACAAATAAGCTTTTTTTTTCAGTAGAACAAATGCAGTTCAAAAAATAAAAAAAATTCCCTGTAAAATCTTATAATTCTCTGTACTACCCAACAGCCACTCTTAGAGCTGCGATCACATCAGTGCTGTGATGTTTGTGCAACATTCTAAATAATGGGGAATGAGGAGCTGGATTCTGCTGCAGCCAATAGTGTGCACTGCAACTGAACAAGGAAGTCTAGAAATGACTGTGTTATGACAACTTCTGCCTTCCAGGATTGAAAGAAAACCTGGCAGGCTGTAAGCCATGCCAAGTCCTTACACATGTGCTACGTGCACAGTTACACATGTGCTGGACTCTGTGCCAATGCCATAATCAGCTCAGTGGGTATTTCAGCGTGGTAACTAAACCACACAAGTCAGCTTTGGCAGGGAACAGACCATCCCTCTCACCCAGGTTTGAACTGAGGACATCAGGTTGTGCAGTTCATGACATACAACCAGCAAGATTAGACCTTGTGACTATAATCTGGCATTTCCAGACAGAATTTTTTCATGCGTTGTTTGGGAAATAGTAAAGATCATGCTTTAAAAAAACATACCTTGAAGAGAGTCACAGTAATTTCAACATTTTCAGGTACAGGCCACACCACCACCCCACGGTATGGGTTCTTGATTCCAGGCTGCCAGCTGTGTGCCTAAAAGAAGAAATACCCAGTTGTTTAAAGCCATTATAGAAGTGCTGACTTGACTCCCACAGGACCCAGGGCATGCAGGTAAAGGTAACATATCACTGACTCCAAAAAGATCACATCCTCAAACCCATGACTCTACTGAACACTTCAAAGGACACAATTAAGGACGACAGTAAGGAAACTCAGACCACTAGCAGACTTTTCCATTGAACTAAAGCTGCTCCTCACGAGGTCCTAAACTCAGCTTTTTATTACACAGCTCCTTGCAAACTCAGAACCTTGCAAAAATTAAGGCCCAGAACCTTGCAAAAATTAAGACTGTAAAGTCAGACATTCTGTAGCAAACTCTGCTTTATTTTGTGTATAACACACAGTGCAGGTCTAATCACATTTGCACATAAATGGAACAAGAAGTTTTACTTGAGGAAAGAACAGCGAAAACAATGATTTATAATGCTACTAAAACATTTACGTTTTTAAGAATTAATATGCCGGGGTACTTACACCTAGAAAAGATAACAAAAAACCCAACAGTTGAATAGACTGAGAACCTGTCTACCTTTGAGCATCAGTTTGGGTTAGTGTGAGCATTTCTGCTCTGGTTTGGAATAAATATGACTTTTTCCAAGCTCAACCTAATCTGTTTTGTGATGCTGTAAGAGAAATGAGAGAAGGATGCTGCTGCAGAAGTAAAAGCTATGGAGCCAGGGTGTTACCAGAAACATGTGGAAGTTGTATCAGGAAAGACTGTACAATCTATTTACTGTTCCCTGAAGGCAATTAACTTGGTTTTTTTAATCCTAGAGCATCACTCATTGTAATTGTATGCTCTTTCCAATACTCACAACCTCAGATTCAGGCTATTAGAACATATTTTTGCTTTATTAAGGTTAGCAGGACCTGTGACTCAGATCCTCAGGGACCCTAAGGGAACCTGGGCAACTTTAAGGATGACTTTGCTGTATCAAAGTGGGAAAGACAAAGCTGAAGAAACAGTCCCATCCCTACAGAGGCAGCAGCTCTCTGCCACTGTGTACAGTAGGGAGTGCCAAACGTTGCAAGCTCTCCTTTGGTTTTATCACAAATTTTTTTCTCTTTGGTGTTCTGCTTGAAACTGCAGCTCCCAAAGATGCCTAATTAAATCAGATTTTTCCCTGAGTGTCTATGCTTTGTGCTTGCAGAATAGCCATTTGGAGCATCTTAAAAAAAGGGGGGAATTTTAAAATAAGAGCAACTTGAAAGAACCCAATTTCTACTGGTTTAACTCCACAAATTTCATTCTAATCTCACCATTCTAAAGAGGGTCTGGATGTATTTTCTGAATAACTGAGCAAACAACACCAAATAACACTAACAAAACGTAGGTATTTTACAAGAAAAAGGTATTTTGTGAGCAGCAAAACACACTACAGTAGATGTCATTACTACCACAGACACTGCAGTTTGTGTGTCTCTGTCCCACAGCACAGAACCCACAGCCCCCTGCATCACTCCCAGCCTGCCCACAGAGATCTTCAGCAGACACGAGGCAGTGATGCAGAGCCAGGCACATCTGCTGTGTTCTCTGGTAACATCTTGTAAAATCACTAACTTCTCCTCCACAGGGGCACTCCATCNAGGCCTGCTCAGTTGAGAATCACTTGTCCTATCTATTAAAAAATCCTAGAAAATGAGCATTCACTGATGCAGTCAACACTTCACTTCACGCCCTTTATCAGCATTTCCTCCCACCAGGAAAGTCAGCGAGGCACAATAAACACACAGGGATATCTATGTTTTCCTGTCACTGAAAGCAACAACCAGGAGACAAGCTCTAACTAATGAGCTTTTAAAGCAAAGCTGTTCTGTGATCATGAATGTTATTAAGTCCTCCTCTGGCTTTGAAAAATAAACACTGTATCACACAAACAGCATGACAGAAAAAGATAACATCAAAAGGACTGCCTGGGTTGTCGGGAAGGAGAAAGGGAAAGGGGAAAGCAAAGCCGGAGAAACACAGAGGACCAGCACATGACAGTAATTTAAAATTAAGATGCAGAGTGCTATTCTAATGCAACATTTCTCATGCCAGGCACCTCTATGCTGCAGCTTCTTTCTTCAAGTTACATTTGGCCTATATCAAAAAACCCTTTCAACTCCCAGATTACAAGCCTTGACTTGGAGCTGGATCAGGCCACCACTGCAGGTGACAAAGACTTGCTGTCAGGGCTCAGCCAAGGCGAGGTGCTGCACCTGCACAGAACATTTCCACCCTAATCCCCTCCTCTAACCCCATTTTCCATCGGGTGGTTGTGCCTTTAGACACACCTTTTCCTCATTTGCCACTGGTTTTCACCAGCCATCTCCCATTGTTTTGCAAGTCAAGGGCAGCTAACCAGAAATGACTTCCCACAGCCCTGCCCTTGCCTGACCTGTCTCCAGATCTGAGTGATGGGAGCCATGGTTTGGGAAGAGAAACACAAGTGCCCTGTTGCATTTCAAAGCAAAAGGCAACTCTTCCTTTTTTCTGCCAGTAGAAAATGAGAGACAACAATATAGCATGAAAACTCTTTTAAATCTGGAAACAGGAGCTCCAGGAGGGGCTGCTGAAATCCCCTATAAATAGAGTAGGGCTGTGAATGACACTGTCCAACCTATGGCATTGCTCTGGCACAAAGCTGATGACTGGGAGAGGAGAAAATCTCTTAAAGAAAGGCCATGGAGATGAGCCTACAGACTTGCACGGGCACTTCAGGCTATCCAGTTTGGAGATTCACTTTTCTCTTTCAAACAACAGTTTCAATCCAGGCAGGCAGCTTTGCAATCCACAAATGTGATGTCAACATCGCTGCTGCTCTGCTGTGTTTGAACTGGAGTGACAGACTTGATAGCACATTCTTTCAGGAACCTGCTCTTTCAGATGCTTCATCTCCTTTCTGCTTTCTTCACTACCACCTTGCCTCATCCTGCTGTGCAGGAGAATTTCATGTTACTTTTCTGTAAGATACTAGAGCTGACCACAATATTTTGAGCCTGCTGCAAATTATGGACCAGTTTATATTTATGAATAAAAAAATTGTTCCTATTGCCAAGCTGTCAATATTGGGTTTTAAAAGCAAAACTCTTCTGAAACAGACCTACGATTATTCCTCACCTGCAGCCACAAGAGTGGCTTTATTGTGAGCCAGCAAACTGCTGATTTTCTTTTCCTTATAAATTTTTTGCCAGCTCTGCTGTTTGTCGGTGTGACAGGCCGTTCAGGGCACAAGAAGCAAGCAGGAGCTCAACTGGCTCCAGCAGTTCTTAGGGCAGCTCAGCTTGTAAGGATAATCCCTGTTCTTCAGTGTTATCCAGGCAGAACACTTAGGACAGAAAAGGAACAAAACGAAAACAAACTAAATACCAAAAACCCCAAACAAAAACAAAACAAAAAAAACCACCTCAAGAGGAAGAGCTGACATTTAGCAGCCAGATCCTTCATCTGGTGCCTCGATGCCAGCAGTGTGGCTTTGGAACTTTTGAACACCAAGGATTTGCTCCATGTGATGCATCCCACCAAAGTCGTTCACCCTCCAAGACAGCCAGAGTTGTATATGGCCGTTAAGGGAGCTACTGGGAAAAGAATGGACTGGGAAAAGCTGCCAGTTCCCTCACACCAGAGGAAACCAGCAGTTTGTGAATGGCTTCTTCCTGTTCTTCTGTACCACAGTTCAGAGTCACAAAAGGAGACAAATTAAAGACCAAACTCCAGACTACAGCTTAAATCCCCCCCATGATCGTCTTAAAACCCCTGGGCTTGGCCCACCCGTTAAAAAGGCTGGGCACCACAACAACACTCCAGTCACACTCAGGCCTTGGGATGCAGTCCAAAAAAACCCAGCACGTGCCAAAGAAGGAAGTTCAAAGCCCTGGAAACTCCAGGCAGCCTTTGATCAAGACATTGCTGTCAGTGCCCCTTTGGAGCAGACAAGGAAGCCAAGGATTCCCACAGGTCTTCCCGTGACTGTCTCCAATTCATGTGTTCCAAGTGTCATTGTGCATATGTGTATTACTGCTGAAGAGCTACAGAGAGGCTGCTAAGCTTGGGGAATGAGAAAAAACTCACCTCCACCACAGGTTCTCTAGGACTGGGCTACCCCTTCAAGCTGGATTTCACACACACACGCTCATGACATCTATGATGAATACATCATGTATTAAACACGTGATTCGTGCTATTTTATTCACCAAATCTTGCCTTATTCACCATCCACAGCAGATGATGGACAAAGACACTCTTCCCTGTCTCTTCAGTTTCTCATGTCACCTATAGGGTTTCTTCTTAGAAAAGAAAAACAACCAACCAAATAAGAAATCAAAGCCCAGACAAACAAAAAACCAGCAAAACCAGGTGACCCAGCTGCTGCTTTATTGATGGCAGGACCTTGGAAAAACACTAGCCAGGCTGCTGTGGTGTACAAGGGATTCCTTTTACTCCCTGCCCCTTTGCCTCTCTTGCCTCTTACTTCTCACTGCTCAAGTTCTTTCCCTCTTCTCAGCATTGTTCCTTCTCCTTTGTGCCTAAACGGTTTTTGATAAACCTGCAAGAGAAGTGCTGAAATCACAGGCAAGGCACCTTCTTTCAGCTTTGATACAAAAAGAACCTTTGAAGAAGAATTCTGTCAGGCTCTCAGAAGCAAGTGCAAATTTGATTCTTCAGAGGTGTATAATTCAACCATAAGCTTCTGCACATTCACAGGAATAGTAGAAAGCATCCCCTTGACATCATGGCAACATCTATTTTCAAATTGAACTTTCTTAGTTCAAAGCCTGGCAATTTCAGAGCATCTCAGTGAAATGAACGTATTTTCAACACGTTTTCCCCTTGCTCTACACTAGAACAAAGACATTCTTCTACCACTAAAAAAAAAAAAAACTTAGAAAAAGAAAAGAAAGACAGGCCCAAAAGCCCAGGGCCTGAAAACCTGTGCAGGAAACTTTCCAGTGTGCCAAGGTACTGAGGAAGAGTTCAACAAGCTGCACCTTCTGTAAACCATGTAAACCTAAATAAAGCTTGAAGAGTGTACCTGATTTTGCACACAGACAACAACTGCACCAGCAGACAGGTGACTCCCACCCTCCTCCCCAAGCTGAAAGTTCATTGTGGTTCTAGGACTGCACAGTAACTCTCATTGTGGTTCTAGGACTGCACAGTAACTCTCATTGTGGTTCTAGGACTGCACAGTAACTCTCATTGTGGTTCTAGCACTGCACAGTAATTCTCATTGTGGTTCTAGCACTGCACAGTAATTCTCACTGTGGTTCTAGCACTGCACAGTAATTCTCATTATGGTTCTGGCACTGCACAGTAATTCTCATTATGGTTCTAGCACTGCACAGTAATTCTCATTGTGGTTCTAGGACTGCACAGTAATTCTCATTATGGTTCTAGGACTGCACAGTAATTCTCATTGTGGTTCTAGGACTGCACAGTAATTCTCATTGTGGTTCTAGGACTGCACAGTAATTCTCATTGTGGTTCTAGGACTGCACAGTAATTCTCATTGTGGTTCTAGGACTGCACAGTAATTCTCATTGTGGTTCTAGGACTGCACAGTAATTCTCATTGTGGTTCTAGGACTGCACAGTAATTCTCATTGTGGTTCTAGGACTGCACAGTAATTCTCATTGTGGTTCTAGGACTGCACAGTAATTCTCATTGTGGTTCTAGGACTGCACAGTAATTCTCATTGTGGTTCTAGGACTGCACAGTAATTCTCATTGTGGTTCTAGCACTGCACAGTAATTCTCATTGTGGTTCTAGCACTGCACAGTAATTCTCACTGTGGTTCTAGCACTGCACAGTAATTCTCACTGTGGTTCTAGCACTGCACAGTAATTCTCATTATGGTTCTAGGACTGCACAGTAACTCTGCCAAGCACAGCAAAACTGCAAATCATCATTTTATGTGAACTCCTGGCACACACAATGGAGATGCCCAACCACACAGAGCCAACCTTGTCTTGACACACCTCAGGAAATACATTTCAAATTAGACTTGCCCATGGAGAGCAGGTCCCAAAATAGAACTGTAAGTAACTTAAATCTGCATTAAGGTCAGTAACTGCTGGATATATTTATGGTCTTGTATCCATCCACCCATCAGACTGCTATTTATATGCTCTTTCAAAAGGAGTATTTGCTTTTCATTTGCAACACTTTGAAACTTACTGTAATTAAACATATCTACAGCTCCTACTCTATGTTTCCCACAGCAAGAACAGAAATATTCAGACTCCTGCACATGATGCCTCTCATTATTTCTTTTAATAAAGGGACCACGTTGGTTTATTTGGAAGAAGAGTATGTGGGGTAGGAGGCATATCAAAATCATGGAAACCCACAAAAACAAAGCCTTTAAAGGACATCAATAACTCACCTTTCAGCTCAATTGGCATTTTAAAATTATAACAGTTAGAGCAGGAATCCCAGTGCACATCCATAGCTCCATCTTCCTGTTGTATGACATTTTTGTTTAATATATCTGTTGTAATTTCCCAGCACAAAAGAGACACAGAGCTACTGGAGAGCATCCAAAGGGCCACGTTTGTGAGTTTGGGAACGATCTGCTGCTGATATCCCTCATTAACTCTAATGATCTCAAAAGCTCAGAAAACATAACCTCCAAAAAAGCCTTCACAACATCTTTACAGTAAGCTAAAACCTCATCCCTCCCTTCCTCCCTCTCAAGAAGCTGAAAAACACAATTATTAATGCTTTGTACTCACTGAACCCAGGGTCCACCAAAAATAAAATCAGAGCAAATATTCATTTGACTTGCTTCCAATAAAGCAATTAGATGAAACAAGTATGTTGAATAAAGTATTTTACTGGTAGGATGACTAAGGGATCAAGAATATTTATTGATCTACAGGTTTTGACCCAAACAGCTCAAGCCACATCACCTAACTAAGCTTTAAAATTAACTCTATGCTCTGCCCAGGTTTCAGTGCCACTCAGTCTTTTTCAAAATACATTTGTGGGATCTTACTAAACATGACTTAAGTCAGCCAAAAACTTTTCTGAGTCTCAGGTTTAAATCTCCCAGTTTATCCAAGAGTTGCTTCTACTGCCTGGTGACCAAAAGTGAGGACACATCATGGAACTTTATGGCCCAGCTGGAAAAAACTTCAAGCCCAAAAGGCTGAGCTAATGCCAGAAAATCCTGTTGCCTCAGGGAAGAGCTGTCATTTGCTGAGTTTTGGATGCACAGCATTTAGTTGTGCAGTCAGGAACCAGTCTTTATCTAAAACAGCTTAGAACAGCTTATACCTCAAGTTAAGAGACAAAATACAATATGCATGGCAATCAGAAAAAGAGAAGTACTGGTGAAAAATAAACCCCAAGTCTCTCCTGAGTAGGGTAGAAAACTGTGTATCACATTTTCTAAATATTTATGTTCTTCAACACATTATATTTCAAGATATTTTCTCTATCATGGATGACCTCTCTCCACTGTTACAGAGTTCTTTAAAACATCATTTTGTGTTACACGAACACACACACACAAGAAAGAAAAAGCTTAGACCATCTTCAAAGAATTATTATAACTTCCAAACTTTCCTCTCTGACAAGATCATCTGCCAGAAATCCAACCAGGCTAAGAGGCCACAGCTTGGGGAAAGGGAATGAGCAAGCAAGACCAAGTCACCTCCAAGAGAAGAGGAGATGCTCCTGGGAAGGGAGGAAAACAGCATCAGGTTATCAAGTTATTGGTCATGAAACACAAATTCACAGGTTTGCCCACAGTCTTTGTAGAAGTAAAATGTAAATATTTGCTTCAAAGACACACTGCTGGGCTGAAAGACCCTGCTTTTATTCTTTTTTATTTGTAGCATTTCAGGTTGTGAAATAACCTCTTATTCAGGCTTTATCTGCCTCTTGCAGGTATGTCAGATTCTTTATTACTTTTTTTCTTAATTAGTTTTTTTTAAAATACACTTGTTGTAAAGAAACCAATTCTCCTTTCTAATTAGGTCTAGCAATTAATAACTGAATTGAACTGAGGGTGATACAGTTCTGCTAAACAAACGACCAAAGCTGAAATCAGAGTTGAGCTCCCATAAATTGGCACTGACATCAACAGCAGGTAATTCTGAACTTTATGGATAAACTGAGTTAAAAAGAAAAGTCAACAACTAAAATACTTCTCATTTACTTATTTGGCTGCTCCCCACATTCAAAAAAAAGGGCCCTCAAACCACTGACTCTGTTTGTCACTCAAGTTGGGACTTATTAAAGAATCAACTAACCTTAGAGGATTTTCTTCTGCTTCTTCTTGTCCAAACCACCACTAGTTTATCTGGCTGCCTGTTGAAGATAAGGAAGAAACAGCTTAATGTACAACAAGATCAATATGAAAACAGTTTATATTAAAACTCTTGCAACAGGTAATGACATCCTCAGTGCATAATATGCTCTTTTAAAAATAGCTCATCTAAAAACCACTCTCAGCATCAGCCATTTAACAGGAAAAATAATGTGTATTTATAGAGAAAGGTTGTCCTCCAGTCCACACAGTAATGTCATCATTATCCTCCTGCTCTCTTTGCCTGTGGAGAGCAGCACATCTGAGCAGAAACTCTTCCATGGGGCAGAGAACAGGATCCAGGCTCTATAAAGACACCTTGGAAATATTCCAGTACCCAAAATAAACACTAACGCAAATTCTAGCTTGAATTTCTACGCAGATACATTGAAAAGTTACTTCTAAGTAGCAAAGAAAGCAGGTAATTTCACTTTTCCTTACACAAAGGATTATTTTTCTACTTGAATAACTCAAAGAACAGGAGAATCAAGTCCTATAGTACTCCTCAAAATCTCCTTGGACAACAACAGGTAAATCAGCACTTCCTCAACTTATACTCCAATGGACAAACATACTGAAAATCAACTGTTTATTTGGTATTTGCAAAGAATGTAGATGGAAACTTCAGTAAACGACCCTCCCAGTATAAATTATTTTCTCTTTACGTTTCTTAGGAGTTATTTATTGGTTAATAGTTTACTCTAATTATATATCTACCTGATTAGTTTTACAGTTGTGTCTGTGTTTTTTGATACTGACTTAACTTCCAGACTTCCCACTGCACGATGACCACACTTCTGGTGCCACTTCCAGACCTCCTGTGCAGACTCCTGACACCATTCCAGCTTTGTTTTCTGCCTGATGACCTCAATTTCACCATGAAGCCCAGCTGCAAATCCACCCCCAAACGATTTTCAATAGAGTTCACATCTCCACTTAAAAGTACTAAACCTGCATATGCAACTCTGAGTGGGAAAAAAAAAAAAATTGCTACTCAGATTTTTGAGACACTAGTGGAAGAATCCTTGCATTTCTAAAGCCAGCAGCAAAACAAATCATAGAGGGGGGGGAAATGGGTGTAACCAAGAAAATGTCAAGTCACAATACATTCAAATAATGATTAAAAGATGCACTCAAAATTCCCCACACAAATATTCTGAGTAAAGGCAGTGTTCCCACTGCTAGGTCAGCACAGGGAGACTACTCTACTTAATAACTAACTTTTCAAATGAAACCCCAACTGGTTTAATAATCATTTTAGGCACTGAAGTGCTGGTCGTATTTCCTTTCATACATACTTTTCCATTGAGCTGTTGATCATTTCTGCATATTACAATAAAAAAAAAAAATACCTCAGCCATGATTCACATTTAAACCCCACCAGAACTAAAGCTCCCCCAAAAGACAGATCCTAAAGGCAGATCCTGCAAAGAAAATGAGGAGACAAGGGGATTTTTTGGGTTTTTTTTTTAATTGAAAGTGAAATAATCTGCTGTATTTTAAACTGTAAATTCAGTCTTGTGGCTTGTTTAGGTGACTTAAATTGTGACTCTGCTCACAGCTTCTGCAAAATCTTGCT
>VXBB01015268.1:179751-206152 GCA_013399915.1 Illadopsis cleaveri
TTCTGCAAAATCTTGCTTGGCAATGAGGTCACCCTGCTGGATTTCACTCTTTGCTCACTCAGTGGTGGGTTCTCATCTTTGGCTTACACCAGCCCAGCCCGTTCACTTGGATGGGAACTGCATTTGTGCCACCAGGGAAAAACAACAAACACACCCCCAAGCAAAGCAATCCAAACCCATGCCAGCAACATTTCCCAGTCCTGAAGAACTCCCTCTGCCAGGAATATACAGAAATACACCAACATGAAGAAGCCAATTAAAGTTTTAATTCAGACTGAGAGGACCAAGCCACGCTGATGGATGAGCAGGAGAAGTATTTGACTCCCTCACTTCTCTCACCAGTGTATTTATTTTTGTTGAGTACTGAGCACAATTTGCTCCTTCAGCTTCAAGTATGAGAGAAACTCACATCCAGAGGCACTTTAAAAAAAAAAACAAGGAAGGTCATCACAATATGGAGACAGAAGACTTAACAAAATTAAATGGGATGAGAAGGGAAGAAAATATCCCAAGGGACGAGTGTCCCCACTCTGTACACCACATGCTTCACTGAAAACTAACAAAAAGAACAGCAGTTCTTCTTCTAAGGGATCTTCAAGGAAGTCACAAACCCAACAATTCTAAAATCTCTTCATAGAGCTGTTTGACTAACAAACCCAAGAGCAACCTTTCCTACCACAATCTGTTCACTGCTCTCCTATGCCAATACACTTCTAGAAGAAAAAGCCCAGCTCATATTTTAATCAGCAAATTTGCATTCAAGGTTATTAAGGATATCTCAGTGCTAGGAAATGGCTGATATCACATAATGCACGCTGCTAACTGAAAGCATTAGGGAGTATTTCCTACTTCAGACTTATCCCCTCCTTTAACATCATAAACCTCAGCTGCTCATTAGTCAATAATCAAAGCAAATAAAATCACCTCTGAAGAATTAGTCTGGAGAGCAGTTTTAGTATCCTTTACAAGTTTACTTATTGAACTTGGATATCATTCCAAACACAAAATCCACAATGATGCAAGCGGAACAAATGTTAATGGTCAGTGATTAAAAAAAAAAAAAGGAAAATAAAAATTAATTTCCTGTGCTGCACAAATGACATTTCTCATTTCTTTAAACCCACTAGCTTTCAGTCAGTCACTTATTCAGCAAAGCCAGTGTGCCTAAAGCAAGGAATAGCACACTGCTAACCTTAAGACAATGGGAGAAGATCCAGTGGCAGCGGCTGAAGAATCCAGCTTGGATCCAAAAGATCCTATTTTATAAAACTTATCATAAACCTGTATTTGGTATTTACTTGTATTACTTTATTATTGTGTGGTTCACAAAAGACTATTCCTGAAGAAAGGCAGTTCACAGTAGTAAACTTATTTTATTATTTACAAGTGAAACTTAGCAAAGAAGCAGGGAGGATTGATTTCAGAGTTTGTGGCTCAGAAAAAGAGATTCATCTCTGCCCTGCATACTAAACAATTAAAATGGGATCCAAAATACAGATTTATAAAACATTTATAATTCAAGACCAAGCCTGCTTTTCCTATCAGATGGAAGTCATGATTCTGGTACCTTCCATTTCCCCATTGAAACAACCAATTAAAAAAAATTACTGGGATCAAACTTTGCCATATCCACAACTGTTAAATAATGTAATAAAAACATTCTGCATACTGGGAAAAAAACTAACCTGATCAGCACTTCATACACTACAAATTTTACTCATTGCAAGAAGGTTGTGCAAGATTCAAGGTCTCCTGCGGGTCGGTTTGACCATTCTAGGAAGTGTTTGGCACAATATTTTGATTACAGAACTCTCCAAACACCACTTGTAAAAGGAGGACATGAAAGGTATCAGTTTCCCGTGAACTCTTGTTTTGTAAACCTTTTAGCAGAAGCTGATAACATTACCCAGGACATATTTCTCCACTAAACTTACTGTTCAATGACAAAAAGCTGTAGAAGACTTCGGCTCAGAATCTGTTCTTGGAAAGAATTACAAATGCACTTAACTTTAACTCAGACCCCTGAAGCCAACAGCAAGATCTATGATTAACAACCTTTTGGTGAAGGGTGGGAAAGCAGGTAACAGGATTTCTTAGCAGCAAGGTACCACCACATTTCAGAACACTCAATAACTGTTAAAGGCCTGAAATGTGGAAGATATCATTTTTGTACCAGCTTTACATGTTTGTTTTGGCATCTAACTGCCTAAGTGTTGGGGTTTGCCTTCCCCTCTCCTTTCCTTTCTTTTTCAGTTGAGCTGTTATTTTTACCATGTTTGATTTGAACTGCATTAATTAGTACAGGCTGCTAGATTACTCTGGTGAAGCAAGCTGAAAAGAGTATAATTAATAAGAGAAGCAGCAGTGTTAGCACAATAGCACACAGATGCACCTATTGAAGGATAAAAATAATTACTTGAGGACTAATGTCAAAGTACTTCTGATAAGATTTTTTTTTTTTTTTTTGCAATAACCTTTTGTCCCTTCTGCATTGTGCATCCCCAGCATGCCATGCACGATTTCCATTAGGGACAATTTCCACCTGCCCCACCAGCACCCAGCTTTCCACATGAGTGCTGAAACACCAGCAAAGCTCCCTAATGGTCTCTTCAAAACAAATGTGGTTGGTTCTATCCCACCATTAATTTGGGATGAACGCTGCTTTTCCTCAATTTTACAGCTAATTACTTTGCAAAGCACTCTTTGCAGTGCAGTTTTCTGCACTAGGTCCTGCACTATTGCTGTCTATTACCATTAGCCAAGGAACTGATCAGGCCATGGCCTTTCACAAGCCTCGTGCTGAGGTTTTTTTTCACTCAGAATTTCCTGTTTGCCACGATCAATGACATTTCACAGCTGCCTACAACTGCAGGAAGTGCAGTCAAATGCTGCCAATGCTTTCAACAGGCCCAGAGACACTGCAGGAAGGATGTCATGCATTGATGCATTTGCCAAATGAGCCCTCCTGCTGAGTGCAGGTACAGAACTGATTGCAAAAGCCAGAGACATTATGGAGAATAAAACAAAGTGCAGGTAAAACCCCTCTGAGAGAATTATGAGATGAAGTACATTACAAGAGGAAGTTGTGCACTTCAGGAAAGGGTTTGGGGTCTTCTCCCCCACCTCACCTACACTTCCATGGTGGAAGTTAAGAGTCCTGGGTCAGGCCTGTGTCATCCCACAGAGTTATGTCAGGCTGTTGGAGCATTCTCTCAACACAACTTACTGCGGACTCTGCATCAAACCCCTAAAATAAGGCAAAGTTTGGGGTTTTTTTCCATCATTAAAACCATTCAATAGTTTTTGCAAGCCTGGGAAATTTCAAAAAAGAAATCATTAAAACAGGGAAAGCCAGAGGATGTCACAGCTGAGATCCATCCACCTCTACACCTTCACTTTCTACCACAGAAAATTCCTCCTTTTCTTCCCACCAGAGGTCTCCACAGATTTTTTCAAGACTACCACAAGCTCATTGAAAGACCATATAATTCCCCCTGTGAATTTTAGATTTTTTTTTAATACATCTGCTGCTAAACAGACTGGCCTCTACAAGACCTACACCTCAAGATTATGCTTTGCTTTTCAAAAGAAGCTCTAGTCTGGCTTTGCTTGGTTTATACAAAATAGGGAAAAAGCAAGACACTCTGACCTATTTTACGAGTGCAGTCAGGCCTAGTGAATCTATTTGCAAGGCTGAGAGTGGAATGTGTAGTATGTCCTGCTGCTTACTTGACTTTTCTCAAACCAAAAACAAATGAAGCTGCAGGATGAGCTGAATTAAACAAAACCCAAGTTCATCTGTTATTTAGAAAAAAGTGATAAGGGCAGATTTTACTTCATTTTTCAAAGAGTTTGAATTGCAGAACTATCTAGCAAAGCCTTGTCTGAAAGCTTTGTGCAACAGAATTTTACATTGCAGAATACACCAACTGACCCCAGAAACTGGGTTCTTTATCATCCTTTTGGCAGTGACACAAAAATACCTTGACTAGTCCCTGACTTTTAGGTCCCATAGCTGCTCTCCAAGTGAAAGCTTTTTTTGCCTGGTCCAATTCAGCCCCTCTGTCACCAGGAGGGGTTGTGTACTGAACAAAAAGGGCCTCGTGGGTTTCTCATCTCACTCTTGCATAATCACAGTTTACTCCAGCAATGCTCAGCCCACACGTTGACCCCACAGGACTACCAACCCCAGAGCTCACTAACACCACCCAGCACTCTGTAACAAATAAAAACCTGTAACAAACTATGCCTAAAGAGACCAGGAGCTTCAGGAAAGCTTGCTTGTAATACAGAATGTGGGGTTTCTTATCTAGCTAACAAAGTAGAAAATGGCTCTGTCTCTATCTCCTTACAAAGTCTTTTAAGCAGAAACTGTCCAGTTATGAAATGACACCTCAATTATTTTTACTTTTAGCCCAATAACCAACCACCTATAGTCCACAATGTGGATTTTTCTACCCAATTATAAAACACCACCCAGACCCATGGAGAAGAAGGTGAAAAAGGACTCAGCCTCTGCCCTAAATCCTCCATCTTGCTTTATATCTATTACTACATTGTAAACCCTTAAACTCTAAGTTTCCCACCCTGTGCTATCACACACTTCTATCCAAACTCCACACCCACAATCCCAGTGCTGTCACTCAATTTTGGGAGCCTTTTGCACGGGCTCAGGTCAATGCAGTGTTTGCTTGGGGGTCAGTGCCTGTGAGCACAGAAATCTGAAATTCTCAGTGCCCAGGGCTCCAACAACCAACCTCCCCTGTCAGTTCAGTTCAAGCTGACTGGCAGGGAGGAGCACAGGCTAACAGGGCCATTCAGACAAAAACCTTGAATGGAAAGTGCTGCTTTACAGTGGAAAGTTCACAGGAAGGAGCTGCCATGAGCCAGCTCTTTTTCAGATGCCTGATTTTCCTTTTTGTGCTCTTTCGCCAGAATATTTAGTCTACATTAAAAAAAAAAAAAAAAAAAACCAAAAAAAACCAAAAAAAACCCACAATTTTTTTTAAAGCCAAAAAAAGGGCTTTCTGTTTCAAGTTGGTAGGTTGTTCCTCCTGAGCAGAGCACAGCAGAGCAGGAGGAGGAACCACACAAACCTGCCTGCACAGTGGGCCAGGGCCTGACCTGCCCTGAACCCGCTGAACTCCCTGTGCTGATCCCCTTCCCTGCCGAGCTGGGGCCTGACAGCTGCCATGTGAATAAATACAAAACAGCCAGGGGAAAAAAAAAAAAAAAGCTATTTCACCTCAGGCATAACTGCATTTCAAAGCTGGTCTGAGAAGGTGAAGTGCCTGAGAATCTCCCTGCTCTGGAACCCAAATTCAGCCCCTCAGCACATCCTCAGCAGACACCAGTGTCACCTGCCCCTCTCCAGGGTCACTGTGCCATAAAACAATAAAACAGAGCAGTAACAAGAATCCAGGAACAGTCTTAGCAAACTGAGCAAGGAGTTTGGAATTCAAATTCCATCCCCTGTCCTCACTGACTATACAGCATCCAGAAAATTTCAAGAGAGACACTGAGCAACATCAACCCTCCCTCTGATTTTAGTCCTACTCATACCTCTACCTATAGACCAAGGATAATCTCTATACAATAATACAAATGCATTTCTGAGGATGTCCAATTGAGTGTTATCCCTTTCTTATTTTGAAGCACTGAAGCATAACTGTTAGGTGCAGTCTCATGATAAAAAGCATTTAAAAAATAACTAAAATGAAACTCTTTGACTAACAAATTCTGCCTGAAACATAGTTCCAACCCATCAAAACTGCCCACATGAACTACTTTTTGTACTAAAAAAATGCAAGAGACTTTTTGGCACACCATTGTCAGTTTTAATGGGACCTTGTTCCCTTTTGCATAATTTCTATGTCAAATAGCATTCAAAGGGAAGGCTTTACTGGTTTTCAGTCTGCAAAAAGCAGAGAGTAGAAATTATTTTCTGTCAGTCCTGCAGAGCCAAAAATTGTATTTTGCACCAAACCCACAGTTCTAGGAATATCAACTATTCACAACAAACACTTCCTTCTCCAATTTGCCTAAAATATTTAGGAAATTCTGCACAGCCTACCACGAGCAATGAAAGAGAAGGATGATTTCTGCTGTTCTTACTGCCTGAGCAAGTTTGACATTTACACACAGATAAATGAACAAAGGTTTATGCTCCTGTTCCACAGAAATTCTGATGTTCACACTAGGACTCAGATAAAGCAAGTTTCAGAAACTACAGTGCATTAATGCCTCCATCCTCCTCCTCTGCTTTGGGATGGACACATCCCAAAAAGGATTACTTAAAAGATCACATAAAAAGTTCTGCAAAAGCAGGAGTGGAAGAATCTGGCCCCTTCTTTTAAAGAATCTTTTAAAGCTCCCTTCCAAACCAACAGCACCAGGGTTTTGTTCTTTTTTTTATTTAAGAGCATGTTTTACCCAACACAAAGCAACTCCTACCATTTGAAGGCACACAGAAATTGTGAACATACTAAAAGCTACTGAGTGGGCAGCATGTGGAATGGTATCAGTTCATAGAGTTTGTCTGGAAGACAAAATTGCTGTCACCATCTCAGGTGCCCAGATTATGGAACTGAGAATGGAGATGGTTATACAAGCTAGAAAAAAAACCCAACAAGCTGATACCTACAAAAACCAAATGAGTGCTAAGACACACAGCAGTCTGCCTCTGATACTTGTGAGGTTGAAAAGCTTGAATAAATGCTTGAAGATATAAAGACAGCACAAACTCTAGAGTTACACAGAATCCCACAAGCATTCAGTAAACTGAGTGGCAGATTCCTGGTCTGCTGTGTCCGTGCCTTAGGAGCAGTGTGGAAGGGCTGGTGTGATACAAACTCATATTTAGTTTTCCAGATGATCACTCTACTGAGCCCTACATTAATCCATATTTATTCTGAGACATAGGCACTCCTGCCTTATGCAGAGTGAGCTCCCCAATTAAAGCTTCCTCATCTGCCAGCAGCCTCCTTTTGCTTTTGCAAATTAATATCACAAGGAGGAAATAAAAAAAAAAAAAAAAAAAAGAGAGGGGGTGGAGAGAGCCTAGTGAAAGCATGGCATGCTGTGCTAGCTCCTTTCCCATCACTGCCCAGGAGACCAGACTTTGCAAATATTGCCAGGCTTGTTACCTGCTTGCAGTTCAGTTCCTGGGAGGAACACTCCTCAGCAGCTGGGGGGGCACTGGTGGAAGCAAAACACCTTTCTGCCACCCTCCAGGGGCACAAACCCAGAATATTTTACCAGCTGCAATAATGCACCAGCTACTGCAGATCTCTGAAGCAGGCACAGCCTCAAAACAGCACAGAGAAAGACAAGAACCTTGCACTGAAACTTGGGTCCCAACCAAAGTCACACATTTACACACCAAGCAAAACAAACAAAAAAACAAACCCAGAGCCTCAGCTGACCTCATCTTCTCCAAGCTCAGTGAGACTGTCAAAATGTAAAAATTGAGAGTGAGCCAACGTGGCAAATTTAGCAGCAGTAGAGATGTAGATGGTTGTCAACATCAAAGCTATGATTTTCTTGCATGTTAATGAAAAAATTACTGGATTTACAAATTTTTTGTATGTGGTTTCCAGGGAACTGGAAACTGCCATGATCATTTCCCATGAGATGCCCCATTTCATGCTGGTGACCTTGCAAGAACTGTTTTAAGATGGGGATAGGGACATAAGAAGTCAAGTTATTCCATCAGTATTTGCAGCTAAACAACTGCTCCAAAGACTGCAAAATTAGAGTTATCCTTCCTCTTCTAGCTCAGTCTGTTTAATTAAGTTGTTACACTCCAAGCTGCCTCCTGAAACAGAAGTTGCCACTTCTGATTACAGAAGTCAATCTCAAAAACAACAAAGATTATTTCCATTTACAGCTCAACAGTTCTTTGTCCAGCCAGAGTATAAACATTTGTATCATTTTTAGGAAGTTAAAACTGACCAAGCCTTTTAAATTACTGCCCTCAAAGTAACACCCATGGCTTAATATCCAGCAGCAAGTATTGGCTTAGAAAAAAAAGTATTTTTACTCATGGATATGTCAGACAAAGCAAAACCTCCTGCTAACATTAGGGGCTTGATATGGTAAAAAATAAACTGAAAACAAAAATGGGGGGGAAAAACCTAACTGAAAGACCCCTATTTCTATTTTGAAATGTAAGGAAAAAAAACAAACAAACAAACAAACAAAAAACAAAAACAACCCACACAAAAAACCCAAAAAGAACTTACAGATTTTAAAAACTGACAAGTTTTTGAAATACAAACTTCAGACTTTGCAAATACAAGTGATGAAACATTGCTGTTCCAAGATCCAAAAACCCACTAAGAACAACAACAGTTAAGGACCTGGACAGCTTTTGCTTTTAAGATGCCTAGCAGCAATGTGAACTGGATTTTAACTATTCAGGAACAGTTAAACTGCAAAGTAACAGCATATTTATTCTGACTGCTTTAAGCATGGTTTTCAGGTAAAAAACCAAACCTACAGTACCTACATTATAGCTGAATTCTTGCTGATGCTGAAAACACACAAACAAATTGCACCTTTCAGCCAGACAGGTTTTTCCACTGGTATTTTTAAAAACAATCTTCCTATAAAATATTTTTCTGTTACAACTAGCTTTCACTCAAGTCAGGCACTCCCACCAACAGAGCCTGGCAGCCCTGTGGTGTCCCAGCATCCCTACAGAAGGAACTGAGCAGTGGTCCTTCACTTTTTTTCCAGTACACCAGGCTGTACCCACTCTGGTTTCTAACAACCACCAGGACAGTCCTCAAGGTCCTTCATACATCCAGAATCGCTGAGGTTTAAGCTGCTAAAAATTAACACTGTCCTGTCCTTCCTTCCATTCCCAATGAAGACACACAGGCACAAATATCAACTCCTTCAAAGTCAAATTTTTAACAGCAGACTAAGACAAAAGCCAGCCACTACCTTGGTTAGTGTGTGGCCTTCTCTCTTCTTTCTGTGCTGTCATGGTTGGTATTTTATCTCAGCTTCAAACAGAACCTGCACCTTTTCCATGCTATTGTGAAATGCCTGGTGGTGTTTTAGTCTGCTGGCTTCTTTACACAGCTGAAGGGCTGTACCAAAGCAACATCTTCAGCCACACCTGGGTGCTGGCCAGGTTTTTCATTATGTGGATTTGATGTCTTTCAGGCTGGATTCCAGTCTTGTACCATTAAATGAGGCAAAGGGATAAACAGACAGAGCCACTCTATCCCACAGTGCATACAGCTTAAAAGATTAAGCATTTTGTCTCACCCCAGATTTCAATTTTACTCTAATTCAAAAACTTTTTATCTGTAAATACAAATGTGTCTGGTGTGTAAAGCAGTTCTCCTTGGGAGCAGAAAGGTGAATAAAAAGGGAAGCTAGATTGGTTTCTGGAGGAAAATATACTCTGAATCTGGCAAAGGGATGAGAACCATCCACTGAAAGCAAAAGACAAAGCCTCTCAAACCTACTGCAACACCTTGTTGTGCCAAGTGAGGAACAGTGTCCTTACAGTGAAAGGCACACACCTCCTACCAGATCAAGGGCTGCAGAATCCAGGACTAAGCGAGGATAAACAGGAGGAAAAATTTTAATTTCAAGCATTTAGAAGGGTATTACAGTAAATGAAATTATGATGAGTTGCTGTAAATGATTCTGTTTCAAATAGGAATTTTAATACGTTTGTCTAGTTAAGGTCAAAGGAGGCAAATGAATAAAATCCACTCTGCAAACTAACCATCAAGGGAATGAGAATCAATTTGAGCTGTGCAGAGTTCACCCAGAGCACTGGGGTGGGGGGAAAGCAGCTATGTGCAGAATCATCAACACGGACAATAGAGAAGCGTGGGCACACAAACTCCTCGGATTCTGCAAAATAAGATTTTCCACATATTTCAGCGTGTTTTACACAAAATGCACTTTTCATCTTTAAAACAAACAAGGCTCAAAAGTTGAAGCCTGCAAAATTCTTACATATTTTCTACTGGAGCATTCAGATGGGAAGGCCAGGCTCGGCAGGGCCAGCACTGCACACACGTGTGCTCACCTCTGTGAAAAACGAGTTCCACTCTCCTTTAAAAATTTTTAAGTTTAATAAAAAATAAAAATAGACGATTAGGAGACAGAAAGCAAAAGTTTCTTGGCCGAAGGTGCCTAGCATAAAGTCAGCCAGCAGCACACTTTTCACTCTTTCAGACTTTGATATTTAAGGATTGCTGTGTCCTTTCAATCATCTTATCTGGTAGATTTATTTGTGGGTGGCTCCACTTTGTCTGGTATCATGGATCTCACAAATTTTCTTCTTGAGGTTTTTGGTTGTTTTCATTTTGATAAAAACCCAGAAAGTTAGCAGTTTTTTATGCAGGGTTACAAGGTGACGACCTCTCCCCATACTTCTTGGCCTGGTCACTTCAGATGTCACAAAGAAAAACACCCCAGTCCTCTTACCACTTACATTATGTCTCAATCAGAAAATACACTCATCACTTTTCCAAACTCCATTAATAAAACATAATACAGTACAATTATACACATAGTATTCATTCTAATATTTGAGAAAAGTCAAGTTTATAATATGCATTTATAACACCTCCAATGCAGCACTGCAAGAGCTTCCAAGAGAAAGGGCAGAACCATGAAGCAGCACTCAGGAAAATTAAAGCTACCACAGTGATGAGCAAATCTCTTAAACTGAGTGTATTCAGCCAGGCTTTATTGATGTACTTCATGCTTTAGGTCAGCTCTCCTTAACTCTCCCACTTTCTGAGCACAGACAAGACCTCACACAGAACATTTATCTCAGCTCGATCTGTTCACTCCACCTTGTCCCTCCAGCTCGGACAGATGGGCTTCACATTGCTGAGTTCTTGCTGTTTCACTCACTACCCCACAGCACCAACACCTCCTCAGCCACTTTCCTTCCCCAAAACTCCACAGCACCAACACCTCCTCAGCCACTTTCCTTCCCCAAAACTCCACGTGAGGAAGTGAAACTCCTGTGCTCAGCACTCCAGCTTCAGCTGGACCCAACCCGGACCAAGGCAGGTCAAAGACTTCAGTCCCTTCCACTGCAGGAAGGTCTCGGGAGGTTTGTTTTCTGTTTTGACACATACAGGGTTTGTGTTTGTCTGTTCTGCAGCCTGACAAGCGCTACAGCACCTAATGAGGTGTGAATTTACTCACTCACTTCAATGCAGCTAATGGGCAAAGATGTTTTGGGCCACTGAAACCCTCAAAGCCAATGGAAATAAGTGTTTTGGAGAAAATGAAGTCCAAGTGTAAACCAGAGCCGGACATTGGCTTTTGCAACATCACTTCACATTGCTGAAACAATGATATGGAAAAGGAGTTCAGTTGAAGAGAAAAACATCAGGAAAATAAAGATGACACAAGGCCAGCTTCATCACCTCATTAACAGCACCAGACATACAGCAAGTACCTACGTTTTTCTTCTGCCTTTGAAATGTTTGATTTCTATATAATCCTGGTCTTCAAGCATCAGCCACAATCACAGACTGGTGATTCTGAACGGTGATGGGGGTTTGCTTCCCTCGAGAGAGTCAAGAGGCAAAAATATAGTCTGTCTTTGACCAAACTCAGAGGCATTCTGGCTGTTTAGCCTCATAAATATTTCAAATGTCTCGTGTGCTCCCCTATCTCTTCCTACAATAAGTATGCTGGAGCAATAAACAAGTAAAGTAATAGCAACAAACATACTGTATAGATTTCTTGGACTTTTTTTAAGGGTAGGAAATAAAATGTCTCTCTCCCCTCACCCCCATGATATTCACATTCTCTCTTCCACAAGCATTATATTTTGGGACCAATTTTACAGATGTGGTATGAAAGAAAAAACTACAATGCAAAGTCCAAGCAGAAAATAAATTACAGAATAAATTCTACAGCAGTGTAGAAAGGGGAAAAAAATAGATCAGCAATTCTAATCCAGACAGTGTGTATACGTACTCTTAATTACACATCACTCCTTGGAGGTGTAATTTGAAAAGCAAATAGAAAACAAACAAAAAACCTTCCCCACAACAAAAACTTCCCAAAAACCAGTTACTGTAGATCAATGATCACTGGTCATCTCCTCTCCAGAGTTATCTGTGCCATTTTTCTCACATACTCTGCTTCACTGGTCCTGCTCTACCTCAATACTACAATCTACAACAGTTTCTACTTTGACCAAACTCATTATTTTGAGTAACTAAGCTCATTATTAACATGATTCATATTGAAAAAAAGAGAAAGGGAGGGGCCACTCTTTTAAGTTTGTAAAGTATAACTTGCAGTTCTTTCCTTCAGTTATGTAGCACCTTGCTCTCATAAATCTGCACTGATACAATTCCTGTCAGGACAGAGTGTGTTTCTTGCACCTTCTGCACAATTTCTCTGTATCTCAGAGACATAAAACAGAGATCATTTTTCTCTATCACACAGCAGTCTTGTGAGACTGGCTCAGTAATGGAGCTGCGTGGCTGCAGAGTTTTTGTGCAGAGAAATGGTTAGCACTTGATTTCCACACAGCAAAGTGTCATTTTGTAGTTTTACACCATTACCACTGAGCAGAGAGCTGCTACCATCTGCCCTTTAACAGGAGAGACAAATCCTGCTTAGAAGTAACCGTGGCTGTAAAATGCAGGAGAGTTGATGAAAGATGATTTGTGCACACAAATTAGGGAGGGATAGAAAAGATGCCTTTCCTGCACAGTTACAAGGGAAGTTGAAAGGAAGCCTAGTGAAGAACCAGGATTTTCTGATTTTTGTTTCTACCATCAGACCATACTCCAGGAGAAGGAAAAGCAAAGACTTCATTCCATTCTCCAAGTAAAAAAATGTCTAAATAGAAAAAAAAAGCACAAAATTTATCAAGTCTGCTCTAAACAAAGGAAGGTGCTAAACTGACAGACACAGAACTATTTACATAAGGAAGAAGAATAATTTTTGCTGCCACTTTTAGTAACTGTAAGCCTGTATAACTTTGCAAGCTCTTCTAGTTTCAGTATTCTCAAAAATCATTCTGCTACCTCTAGCTACAACTGAAGAGAGACAGAGAACACTGTTTGCAATTTCTTTGCTGTGACTGGGAACTTGCATTAGGATAGGAGAAAATTCAACTCCCACAGCACATGTGTGTGTTGTGTATGCTGCATTATCCCTCCCATTTTCACATCAGCCACCTGGAAACTGGAACATGTTTCACCAATATGGAAAACTATTTACACAGATACAGTGAGGAAAATACAGTGTGATGACAATAAAAGGATGCATCAGCTTGAAGATATTGAGGCATCAATTTGAACTGAGTAAAATTCCATGGGGAAAGGCTTGACACATACTGCAGTTTTATTTGCAAAGCTATAAGTATTAGAAAATGTTATAAAAAGAGTACTCAGATTTTTTTAATAACATATCAATAGCCAGACTCTCTCTACCTGTGCCCTAAAGGTAGAAACATTTAAAAGAAACTGTTTTCATTCAGCACAGAAAAGAATTCCCGGAACACTTTAAATTTAGATTTCTTCGTTCACTGTATGACTGTTACTACCACACTCACTCAAAAAGAGGTGAAATCCTAATTAGCATTCACCAAGAGAAGATGGAACCTCTCTTTTAAACCAGTTTCTGAAAGAACAGTGATTATCATGACTTATGAAAGTGAAGCACTCACACCTGTCTGGCAAAGCCAAAGGGAAGGGTGAGTGCTGTGTGACATGTATGATTGCTCAGGCACAGTCAAACAGTGCAGCTGCTGCCAGCAGACCAGCTCCAAGCACACACACATGTGCACATTGCTTCTTCAGCAAAATCAGGTCTGGAAGCTCAGCGTGACACAGTGAGTTCCCATTTTAAAGAGGGCACACTTTGTCGTAAGAATTTTCCATGGCCTGGATCAGCCAACATTTGCCTGAATAAAACACAAAAATCTGATTACAGCTGATTACGGGGATTGTATTCAATGGAAGAACAAAGGCCTGGGGGCCTGCTACAATTTAGAGTATTTCAGTAACACAAAAAGCTTCACTATGTCAAAGTTACTTAATTTACCAGCAGAAGGCTTGAGGTTGTAAGGATAGGGAGATTTCTGGCCCTGCTCAGCCCATGTGCACCACAGCACACCTGGAATTCTCCCAGAGTAACCAAGGGTGGACAAAATTTGTCCCTTACTATCAACAGCCAGTCCTTTTGCTATTCACATCAGCCTCCAGGCTTTCCATCCCCTTAAGATGATTCCAGCACATACATTGGTTTTATACATACACTCCACATATTGAACTGTGTATTTGTACTCACTATGCACAGGTGACACTTCTTTGTCATGTGTTACCAGCTTCCAGAAACTTCTCCCCACCTCAACTTCTTTGCTGGAAGGGATGTTCTGTATAAGGAGTTAAGATCCCACCAATAAAACTCAACCATAAGAGGTACTGACAATGAGGTGAACACAATCAAATCAAGATAAATTGCAGTCTTCCTTTAGCTCAAGAATACTTCCTTTTTAAAAAATTTCAGTTCATTGACTTTACCATTAACTGCAAGTCAAGTTAAGCATCCTCCTTTTAACAGCTGTTGCTAAAAGCAGTAGTATTGTTCTTCCCCCTACAGCACATGATCTAGTTCCCTAAGAACAAGTTTGGCTGAAATAAATTTATTTACTGAAGTCAGCATTTTTTTCCCCCAGGAGGAAGCAGGCTTTGTGTACTGTGAATGCTTTATTAGGGTCCACTGCAGACAAGAAGACTGAATTTATGGGCAAAAATGTCCATATTCCTCTTTCCAGCAGAGCACCAGGAAAGGGGACCAGGGACTGCATTGTCACCTGCTAGTACAACATTACAACATCAGCCACCAGCAGCAATACTGAAGCTGTGGCACTCCAGGAGAACTTGCCACTGAAGGATTATGTGGGGAGAAAGGCTTCTCCCCTATGGATCCCTGCAGCAACATGGCAATACCTGTTAACTTCTCTTGCTCCATTGGTGCATTAAGCTGATGTAAGCTCACGTCACCCTGGTTCCAGCCCTGTCTTCCATAGAACTGTGTGTCCTGGGGTGACTTTATGATGTTTGTATCCCCAATTGTCTGTTCTGTTTATGTTGGATTTTATGTCCTGTACCCTTCAGACTGGTTCTGAGAGCTAAGGGGGGAAGAAGAAGTGTGGAGTTTGTTTTCAGAAACTGCTCTGACTCCTTCCCATTCTGCTGCTGGACTGTGTTGTGTGCAGCACAGACAGACAGCAGGACAGATCTCCCGTGCTTTTAGTTAATTTAGCAGCTGAGGCAGAGAAGTTCCCTGCACTGTTTTTTCTCTTTTTCTTGGGACTGTTTAAACCTGCTCTGGACTGAAAAACCCAGAGAGACACCTGGATCTCACACCTGCAGCCCACTGGAGCCCAGGACAGCATTTTCCCCTGCACCTGAGAGACTGAAAAGAGACTGAGTGAGCTGAGCTACACCCACAGCAAGGAATTTCTCAATTTGCCACCTCTATTCTGAGCAGCAAGAGGTTTTATTGTTTCCTATTATTCATTTTTTATGCTTGTGGGCACTTTGTTTGTTGAATAAATAGTTTTTTCCACTTTTCTTTAAGGAGATTTTTTCCCAGACTGACTGGGGCAGGGGCTGTTTGAGTTTGACTCCCAGAGGGACCCCATTCAGAGGTTTCCTCCCAAATTTGCCCTAAACCAGGACAGCAGGTAATGCCTGCTTTTGCTGCCATTTTCCCTTGCAATACAGCTTCTCCCGAGGCAGCTAGAGCAGGAGGTGGCTCCAGGAACAGATGGGGAGCAGAGAAACACAGAAATGTATCTAGCAGCTCCCTGCTCCAAAAATACACTGCACAAATGGCCACATGGAAGCACAAAGTGACACAAAGCCTGGTTCCAGGCACAGGGAAAGAGGCTGGGCAGCTTTTCCCCTTGCAGATCCCTCACTGTCTAATAAAAGGTGAAGGTGCTGGATTTTTACCTGCAGCCACGGGGTCTGACCAAGACTCTTCTGTCCTTTGTCACACAAGCCACAGAAATAATTGCTGGAGGTTTCCACCCCTGCAAACCTCAGCTGAAAGTGCTGAAACTTTCTGATGCAAGGCTGAATTTGCTGGCCAGACAGAAAACTCAGGCGTGTTTTGACATCACAAAAAACCTTTCCCTCAATGAAGCAAAGCCAAAAATAAGGAAGAGGCCCAAGGTTCAAAACCAACAACACAGCAGAAAACTTGTCATAAGAGTAGCCATCTACAGAGAATAAAGTAAACCACCTCAGCAGTAAAGACAAAAACCCCACCAACAAAGCAAAAAAAATAAAAGCAGAGCTTACAACCCATGATTCCCTTTTCCACATGCCCAAATCCCAAAAAGGAGGGGAAGGGGTGTGAAAACACCATTGTATTTTTTAAAAGTATCTTTCAAAAAGTGTTAACAGTAAATAAAAGTCATCCTTAAATATGCCTCAAACCCAAGTAACGCTGTTATAAATTCTTCCAATTTTTGTGGTATGAGGGGAAGTGGTAAAAAATGGGTCAGGCCTTTCTCATTCTTAAAATTTTCTTACATGTCAAAGATGAAGGAATGCAAGGGGAATTCACTGACTCAAGAGACACTCCAAGCACTCAATCCAGTTAAGATCTGCTCTTGAAGAGAAAAAGAAGTTTAAAAATCTTGTTCTCTTGACATTTTTCACAGCTTTATACAACTATTGCTCAAGTTACCTGCAGGAAATGACAAACCACTAAATCAGTTTTCCAAGAGACACAGCTGATAAAAGACAGGTACTGCCAGCAAACACAGCCAACGAGATTTGCCCACGTGTCAGCATGGCCAGAGCTGTAACTCCAGAGCTATAACCATGTCAGGTGTCACCAGGTGCTGTCAGGGTTAAATCCTCTGCTAATAAACCAAAGATAAATCAGCAACAGGTTGGTTTGGAAATTTACAGATCTGAGTTAGACCTCTGCTGGAAAATAGAAGTTTTGACAGCTCTTTTTTTGTTCTTTTCAATCTCTTCCTGTGTACTGACATAAACAAAGGGATTCAGAGTTTACTCAATGAGCAGACATTGAAAATCAAGGAAATTCACAGTAGTGGCTGAGTGGCAGAGTACAATGTGCTGCCAACTGCATTCAATGATCCAGATTCTCCAGTTACTCCATTCAATTTTGGTATTAACAGCACTGGCTATGCAAATACCCCTCCCAAGCACAGCTGGGAGGGGAAAGTTAGTTTATGACACCAGATGTAAATCCAGAGGCATCACTGCATCAGTCTTAGCTCTAAAAAAGGTCAGGACAGTTATCATCCCAGGGCATCAGGCAGCAACACACCTAATGGAAGAGCTGACTTAGGGAATGCCTTTTGTCTGCCTGGCCCAGGGGAAAGGTGATGGGGCCTGTCCCAACAGGAGCAGATGAGTGTATGCTCCCAGCAAAGCTGCACACCCGTCAGGAGCCACATCTCCCACCACAGACAGCTCTGACCCGTGCTACAGCACCAAGGCAGCAAACAGCACTGCTGGGGTGAGAAAAGCAGCCACTGAACAAACATGAAGGGTGACTGCTCATTACAGGTGCTTGTGGAGGTGGCACACAGGAAACGAGCAGCAGTAATGCAGGAACCAAAACTGATGTGGTAGGAGAGAGCCTTAAAATACCCTGGATTGCTCTAATTCAGCTGTTCCTGGAACTAGAAATTATTTTGCCCTTGTGATGTTTGGTCAGCACCGAGGTCATTTTTCCAAACAGATCCATCAGAAATGAAAGGTCAGAGCTGCTTGTTAAGCTGATCCAGCAGCTCACCCAAAACAAAGCCCACAGGACAACTGCAGGAGCGTGCACATGAAATAAAACCCAAACCCAGTTTGTGCTAAAATAAATACACAGAGCCACAGAAACTGCAGCTCAGCAGCTGCAGACAGTTAAACAGCTGCACAGCCTGCCCACGGCTTTGGAGTAATCCTCAAGAAAGTCTCCTTAAATAATAATAAATTAGAAACAGAAAGAAGCCCCAATAATGACTCTCCACTACAAAGAGAGCCTCAACAGGCAAATGAGAATTACTTCTGCACTGCTCAATTTTACAGGTTTGCAGGCAGCTAGAAACTCTAGTTCAGAAGGGCATGCACTTCTGATTCATCTCAAAAGCTTGTGCACTTTGAAGCCCTACAGTGACAGCACAGGGCACTGACTCAGGATCTGGGTGATTTAGCTGAAGCACTCTAAGATGCTCTTGCCTGCAGCTGTGGCTCATCTCACTGCTCTGGCAGATTTTCCTCCCCATTGCATCAGGGCAGCATGAGGGAGGTGTGCCTGCTCCTCAGCTGCTGCAGCTCACACTCACCTCACAAACGGGAGCTGAAGTTTGATGGCACTTTACACTAACACACCCCTGCTCCAGGGCAGAACAGGACTGCAGCTTAGGGACAGTGACATCCAGCTCCACTCCTGGATCCAGAGAACCTCATGAGTCAGAGCCTCACACAACAGCAATGTTAGTTATGGTTCTGCTAATTTTAGCTCGTGCTTAACCCACAGTTCCCAAATCCCTGCAATGCCTCTCCAGGTGCCAAAAGCCACAGCTACCCTATTCCTCAACTGCCAAAACACACAGCTTCCCCAGGAGAGGCTCGGGTGCACTTATAGAAACTGTAGGCTGCAGAAAGACATTTTTCAAATAAAGACAAGAGGAGGAAAACAAGGACAGCTTTATTTCCCCTCCTGCTCGGTGCATATCTTAAATAAGGAACAAAAGTTCATCTGCGCAGTTCCTGTGTCTCAGAGTCCACTTGAGGACACACAAGACAGACTTTGTGCACAGGGCAGCTCAAGGAGTGTCCCCACAGGGCAGCAAACAGCCTGCCAGGGCCAGCTTCTACCCCAAGGAGGGAAAGGAGAGAGAGGGGCAAGGGAAACAAACACACGCTTCACACACTGTCCTCAGAGTAAACCGGGAAAGCTTTTAGAAGTAAATAAACACACACACACACCCGCCCCCATATTCTGAGAAAGCCACCCAAGCAGAACGCTTTTACTACCCCAGCTGAAGGGTTTGTTTTATAAGAAGAGTTGCCTCAGATTTACTCAACATTACCAGCCTCCTCCTCTCCTTATTCACACTCAGCTGTGAAAGGGACTTCAGCTCTCTGCAACCAATTAAAAACTAATTGAAGCAACAGACGGGCACTATCCAGCCTGAGCAGCCTGGGAGATGGCAGACTCAGCTCACATGAGGCCTACACAATGTCAGAATATTTCACTTTATTTCACCTCATAGCACAAAGAGCTGGAAAGAATATTCATGAGGATCCAACCCAAAAAAAAAATAAAAAATAAAAAATAATAATAAAAAAATAATAATAAAAAAAAAAGTAAATCTTTAGTGCAGTTCAAGTCCACTGGGTTCAAATGAACAGCATAAATTCTTTAATACATGTGTGCACCACAGTGCCTGCAGGAACACAGCAAGGTTTGATTTGTTCCAAAAGCTCTGAGGAAGTTATGTGCACACACAGTTTCTCTCTCAAAAAATAAAGCTATGTTAGAGCATAAGTTAGTGTGTTTTATTCATTCTAGGAGACATCTTCACCACTCTAACTAACCATTAAAATGAAATTTGTCTACACCTGGATTTAATTGAACATTTTCTGCTTTTGCTAATTATTTTTGTTAGTGCTAGGACAGGAAACAAGGAATTGCTGGAAAGAAAAGTGTCTTTCAGAGACAAACAGAATGCAGACCAAGTATTTATGCCAGACCTTTCTACCCTAGAGATATTAAACTTCATGCCTGCATCTATCAATGCATTCTTTTAGGAACTGGACACAGAGTCACAAGCACTCTTAAAACATTGCTGCAAATAGAAATAAATGTGCAGCACTGACGACCTAAGAAAAGCAAGAAAGACTTCACAAGCACCCTTGTACCTTTCCTACTGAAATTTCTTTGCTGCCAGTATATTTGATGAGAAATCCCTAACTTGTGGTCCATGGAACAGACCTGAAGCTGTAAAAAAGGGTCAGGAGGGGAGCTTGGCAAGGAAGGGAAGGAAAGCATGGAGGAGTTGGGATTGATAGACAACCTCCTGCCAGAAGTCAGGCAGAGTCCACAGCAGCAAATCTAGATTTCTGCAATGAAGGATTTTCTTTTTGATACAAAGAAGAGAGAGGCAAAATGACAGAGGAGAATTGCTTTTATGTGTGGACAGTAAATGTGTTTTAATTGACTGCAGAAAGAAAGGGGGAAGACAGCTGTAAGGCAGCTGGTGGTGGTTATTTGGAAAGAGTATGTTTGACACACAATTTAAGCCCTCAAAAAATCCTCAGTCAAAACCAGAGATGAATGGCAAAGAAAATGCTGAAGTGTGTTTGTAAATGGAGGTTATTTAGCGTGGAATCAGAACTCAATAAAAAGTGTAAGGACAGAGTACAATCTCCTTGAGAAGAACAGAAGATAAAACACAGCAGAAATGGCATGGTGCTCTCCTTGCACAAGTTACACATGCTAAAGTACACCTACATCACCAACACCCCAGTGTGAGCCAAAACTCTCCAGAGCAAGCCCAGGACACAACAGCACAGTGCACAGCACAAACAAATTCAGAGAGATTCAATATGATCATCCTTTCCAGCCAAATGCACTTAGGTACTCATGAAATCCCCTCTAACAACCGTGCAAAGCAAGGAAATGAACAGAGCAACATGACAGCCTGACACCGTGCAGGCACACAAGGATTCCACAGGCACTCAAACCCAGCTCTTGTGGTGGCCCTGGGCACTGCTGGCTTTGCTGGAAAGCAGCAAGCACAGGGCAGGCACAGCAGTGTGAACCGTGCAATCTCACAAAGCTCATTTCTCTCCCATGCACAAGGCATGCCAAATCTTGAGATTCCTGCAGCAGCATCCAGTTATGAAACTACAATAGAAGAGGAAAACAGATGGCTAAAGCCTTTTGGAAAAAAAAAGAAGGAAAAAAAAAAGATTAAGCCTTGCTTCATTTCCTAAAGAGAAATATGTGTATTTGAAAAGAGAGAACCTACTTCAGACCATACCTAATCGACAGAAAAATAGGCAACTTGCCTCATGGATATGAAGCCTGTCTTCAGCTGAAGCTTCTGAACATGAGAAGTTTAACCCTTTTAAACATCATGGCTCACTGTATTGGTAAACAGGATTTAAAAGCAAAGCAGTTCATGTAAGAGATAACAGACATTACAAACATTGTACAAAAATAACGTATTTCTTTCTCTCTGAAGCAACTCCTTGACACAAATCCTGTATAAAACCCTCTATGTTTACTCTTCTCCAGCACCTATGTTCAGGTGAGCAGCTTTCTTGCTCATAAAAGCATCCAGTGAACAGTGACAAGTTAGGAACAAGCTCAGCTCTCTAAGTTCAGCCATTCTCTGTGGAAGTCAGTCAGTACCACATCTGAAGCCTCTACTGAGTCCCTGACTCATGAGATATCACACAACAATAAGGAAACAAAAAAGCCACCCTAAAGAGCTCATGTGTTTAGTACATGTTTCACCAGCTCTATAAAACTGCTATCAGAGCTCCAGGTGCAAGTACTAGAACTGATCTCTGGGCCAAAGGAGAAGTTTCCTCCTCTGCTGAGCTGGATCTCAGACAAGCCTCCACTCAGCTGCCTGAACAGAGACCTGCACAAGGGGGGCACACGAGAGGTTCATGCCAGGCTGGCAGCCTCAGCCAGCATCAACAGGAGACCTGGGCTGCTTCACACTGCCAGTAAACCCAGAGGCATCCCAAACAGGGCCTGACACCAACGTTCAGGGAGCTGCACTGAGTCCCCTGCACAACCACAGCATTCCAGCTGCCAGGGGTGCCCAGCACACACCCCTCTGCCCTGAGAGCACAGAGCAGCAAACACAGCTCTGGAGAAGCCTAAGCAAAATGAATGAGACTGATTTCTGGTTTTAGTCAGTGACTCTGCACTGAGGATGAGCACTGAATTAACTCCCCCCTGTCACACGTGGTCCTTTCAGGTCACTGCTGAGGCTGTGTGGAAAATCCTGAGCTTAGTGCAAGGGTAAATGGAGGATGACACACTCCAGCACTTTCAAGCAAGCACCTCTCAAAAAAAATCAACTACATACATGATTACTGCAAAGTACTATGTTTCTGCAGTAGCAGGAGTCACTAATCCATATTAAAGACCAAGACTACATCTGTTTATTTATTTTTAATGAAAGGTTCTAAATAAACCAACTGTTCAATTTTTCAAAGGTACTGAGCAGCCACAATAATTAGGTCTGGGTCAGTGGGAGCTGCCAAAATGCCACAGAAGTGACTCAGTCCTGTTAATTATCTGAAAAATAAGGAACAGTGACAATATTGGACACTCCATCACAACCTATCTCCCCCAAACACACCAGCAATGAAATGCAATCATTTGAGAGTGGCTGTCTGTAACCACCAGTAGGGACAAAGAATCAGAAATTATAGTCAGGAGGAAAAGCAAGGACAGGTTTGAGCCCAATCTGGCCAAATTCTGCTGTACCTAGAAACAATCCTTTAAAAAAAGTGAAGCAGCAACACCACAGCAGTGGCAACTTCTCATAGTGCCAGGAGAATGTGAGACAAAAAAGAGCAGGAGCTATTTTAAAGACTAAGTTTAAAACACAAAAACAAACAAAAACTCCAATCAATACAAGGCCAGAGGAAACGAAGAGTATTAAAGCCAACCAGAAATATCCAAAACCTTGCAAACCACCCATGATCAGTACAAAAATATTGTAACACACAAGTTGTTTTCTGAAGAGTCAGACAAATGCAAAGCTCACAGAAGATAGCAGCTCCCAAAGAGGCACACAGCCTGTTTTGGTCATGCACAGTCCTTGCTCACAGACACTTCTCAGTCCCAGTGTGTTTATGACTGTGTTGTCATTTACTTTAAAATATGAATGGAGCATTCTTTTCCCTCCAGAAACACTGCATTGTTCAAATGCCAGTACATTAAAATAACTTACTGCTTACTACATTTCAATCAAACAAACTACAGGCTACAGCACTGACACTTAATATATATTGAGTGCTCTCAGCAAGAGCAGCATATGGAGCTCATTTCTGGTGTTTTGTCCTCACATGGGCCAAACTCAAGAGGCAAGACTGAGCAACAGATGAAGCAGTGATCCTGCTGGCATGCACAGGAACTGTATCTTCTCCAAAGTTACTGAAACACTTAGTTGAAAGCTCTCAAAACACATAAATATTTAACCCTTCGTTTCTACAGAAGTTTGATTTACAGCAGCAATATAATATTTTAGGTGGCATGCTCAAAGAACATTTTTGTTAAGGTTCTCAAAATAACAGGAAGCAGAATGAAAAAGCTTGCAGTCAAAGGACTTTGTGAGTTATGTTTTTCCCTATTGTGATTTTTCCTAGAATTCATCCACATTTCACCACCATACTGTTCCTTTGTAATAACCAACACAAGCACTGATCTTGTCTATGTTTAAACTCCAGAATGTAAAATGAAGGTTCAGAAGGATGACCTTTTTGCAAAAAATTAATTGCATATCTGAGGTTTTGAATGGCTCTCTCACTGCCTCATACACAGACATTTTGCTAGGTGGGCACTCTCAGCCATGATTAACCAATATGCTGCCTGTTTCTAAAGTAATGAGATACTTGACAAGAGAACTTTTGTGTGGGACTTTTTCTTAAACCAAGGAAAGGTCAGCTGCAATTCCAATGCAAACATTCCCCCGCAGGATTTATACTTTAGTGCTGAAACATTCTGTAAATTCCCAGCAACGAATGACTCAAAATGAAAATGAAACCCAAACCAGCCTAGTTCATGCAAACAGAACATAAAATAAGTAATAAACCCAACTGCTGAAGTAAACCTGATCAATTAAAATTACTGTGGAAAACTCCCGGGCCTCTTTGGGACAGCAGATCCCATGAGATAACCAGGACAGCCTCTTTCAACCTCTACAATGTTTCCATTTGTGGTTTACTCAGTGAAAGCAAGTTCAACTTTCAGAACAATTCTGTTCCTTCAACATTTTAGGCACGAAGACAACTTGCTAAAAAAAAATCCAAAACGTTTAACCTGCTCCTTTTAAGACAGAGCAGTGTGCAGCCTTCCAGCATATTTGACAGAGATTTCCTACTCCAAGAGACAGAACTGAAATTTGCAGAGGCAATTACTCATAACCAGTGAAAGCAGCCAATGCAAGAGCCAAACTTGCCAACAAGAAGAAAGGCCAAGCATTAGAAAGGAGGCTGCAGTTTATTACAAAGCAATTTGAACATCTCAGTCCACGAGGTCTGGAAAGTATTTTCTTCATCCCCTGACACTACATGCTCACACTAATGTGAGGAATTATGTCAGTAATATCAATATTCCAAACATATAAAGCAGCAGTTAAGTATTTCTATAATGGAGATCTTCCCCTGCCTATTTAAAAGCTGCTTCTAGTCTTGCCTAGTAGATTTATTTAATCTTATTTTGCTTAAGGAAAGATGATGTGCCATACCCACACCATTAACTGCTGCCTAGTCAGCTCCAAAGCCATCCAACTGGACCACCACTGCCCAGAATTCCTGTCTGACTAAACAAACACCTCAAGGCAACTCCCAAGGACCTGCCTCTTGCCCCTTCCTGTTAAAAGATGGAAAGGAAAAATAGAAAAGAAGGAGAAACATAACCTCCTCAGGTAAGGAAGTCAAAAATCAAAATGGGCACCCAACCCATATGTCCCACAAGCAGGACTGATCTCCAGTGCCCCCATCAAACAACACAAGGGTCAGTAGATCACCCTCAGCATCACCAAGCTGAACTGGCAGTTGGAAAACAGCTCATGGGAAATATTTAAAAAAAAAATAAAAACCAAACCAAAAATGCCTCAAAAAAACCCAAAACCAACAACCAAACCCATACCAAGTCACAAACGTGAGCTAACAAACGTACTCTGCAAGGTAAAAACAACAGCAGCCCAGAAAATCAATAGTACAGAACAAACCCAGCAGGTCCAGGGTAACCATGCAGCAAAGCCAGCACTCACTGAGAAAGAGAAACAGCTCATGCAGCTGCTCCTGCAATGGGCTGGCAAGAGAAGGGAAAGGGGATGCAAGAGCAATGCACCTACCACATAATACACAGTGAGCAACATCCTTCCTATTTCAGCACCAGCAACTTACTCCAGCATTTTTTACAGCAACATCAGCTGCTTCTTACCATTTTTTGGTGCACTCAACCATCAGTTCCTGGTAAGAGGCCACAAACTGGAACTTGGATGCATGTTTCCCAACACGCTGCAGTCTTTTCCAAACTGAAGCCATGATGGTGAGAAAGCCCAGTCCTCTCACACAGCAGCAACTGAGTGAATGCCAAGGAAGGTTTCAGAGAGCGTGTGTGCTTGATGCTAGCAGATTTATATACAGACACAGTAAAAAGAGTGTGTGAGAAACTTGACAGGACGTCTACAATTCATATTCTGCCTCTCCCCTCCTCAGGGTAAATCCCAGTCTGGCAGAACGGCTCATCACTGGCCAGGAGCAGCATGCAGTAGCAGTAGGCAGGCAATGGAAAGGAAGTTCTCTTATGGAATCATCATTCTTCACACAGCAGATGAAGGGAAGACTGCAGGACTGGAAGACAAATAAGGCAGGGAGAGAAAATCATTGGTTAATGCACTTCACACCAAGTGCTGCAATTGCACGTGACCCCGTACCTTTCAAACAACTACAATCGACCACAAGAGCATCCCCCCCTTCCTGCTGTCATCCACACACCCCAATTAAATAAATAAATAAATAACAACACTGCAGCAATTGCAGGAATTCGAACCATGAGGCTGTTCGGAAACATATCAACACATCCTATTATCAGCAGCATCGTAATTGGCAACAACAACACAAAAAAGGGCAGCGCAGGGCCACACCGAATCCTTGTGAAGCATCTCCGGGAAGGAATGCGGAGTGGCTGAGGTGCTGCCAATATGCACCCGAGAGGGAGGGACACGGGGAGATGAAGTTCTTTGTCTTGATGACAAAAGGTGTAACAGTTGTCTCCTCTAACACACTTCCCGCTTTCGTTTCTGTGCCCAAAGAGAAGGATCAGCCAAAGGGACAGAAAAGGGAGTGCTGCTGCCCAAATGCCTGTGCCAGGGTGAGGAGGAGGAGGACGAGAGAGGAAGGGGCATTTCCCGAGCCCTGGCTACCCAGGATTCCCCATCTTCCTCGCTGCATCATATTGAAATGGAAATGTCTCTCCATCCTGCACCAAGGAATGATCAGCAGGGAGGTGGAAAAGGGAGAGGAGAAACCCAGGTGGGTCTCCTCCCTCGAAAGGAAAGCAGCATCTGCGCTGGGTGCGGGGGGAAAAGCCTCTTCATTAGGAATAGGGGGAAGCACAAGCTGGCCGCAGCTGG
>VXBB01015269.1:248-13304 GCA_013399915.1 Illadopsis cleaveri
GAGCTGAACTGTGGTCTTTCCTGCGCAACCATGGGGAAGACATAGGAAGGTGGGATGGGAAACCCACTTCTGTCCTGGCAGCACGGGTGCATGAGTTCAAGGAGAGAAACACTCACCAAGGCAGTTTCACTAAAACGAAGTGAAAGTCTGGGAGGATTCCTGCTCATTCCTGCTGTTCCAGCTTAGTGCTCCTCAGAGTCCTGCAGGGCACTGAGATCAGACTGCCCCGGGCTTTGCAAAGCAAAGCCCCTCGAGGTTTCTGGTTCTGTTTTGTTGTTAATGCTCTAGTTGTTGTTCTGTTTGCCTTGTTATACATACTAGTAGAGAACTGTTATGCCTATCCCCATACCTTTGCCTGAGAGCCAGGCATTATTTCAAAATTAATTTCAAAATTATAATGATTCGGAGGGAGGGGGTTCACATTCTCCATTCCAAGGGAGGCTCCGGGTTTTTTCCCTGGCAGACACCTGTCTTTCCAAACCAAGACAAAAACCCTCCAGGCATCTACTACCTCTAAATTCATTTAATTCCCAGCCTTATTACACAACTCTAAGCTAGAACTGTTGTTCCAGGAAATAGGTACTAAGTATGTGTGCTGGTTTTGGCTCTCACAAGAAGAACGGCTGAAGGTGTACAAGAAGTGGGGAAGTGACAGTGCAAGGACAGCTGACCCCAAGTGACCAAGGAAGGGAGATTCCATACCATATGGCACCATGCTCAGCACATAAAGCCAGGGCAAAAAGGAAGAGAGGGGTGGGGGAAACATTTAGAGAGAAGGCATTTGTCTTTCCCAGTAACCATCAGGTGTGACGGGGCCCTGCCCTCCTGGAGACAGGCAAACACTTGCCTGCCCACAGGAAGTGGGGAATGAATTCCTTGTTTTGCTTTGCTTGCACGTGTGGGTTTCCCTTGACCTATCAGACTGTCCTTACCTCAGCCCACATGGTCCCTCATTTTTACCCTTGCTATTTTTTCCCCCATCCCACCAGGGAGGTCAGGGGAGGAGGGAGTGAGTGCATGCATGGTGCTTAGTTGCCAGCTGAGGTTAAACCACAACAGTATGTGGTTTACCAAGCAGTAAATAGCTCAAGTCTGGGATAAAATATTCTTAATACTCAGGATGTTTTAAGATTTTCATAAAAAATAAGAGAATGATTACATCCTAGAAGATAAAAATAACTTTCATTAGCAGAACTAAAAGGTTTGTTCAGTCTGACTGCTCCTTGCCTTACTGAAATTTATAGGCTCTGCTCTGCTGCATGGGTTCCTCCACACAAATAATCTGATACACATAACGAAAAGAGCTGAGAACAGAGAATCTTTGTAGAATTGCAGCCAAACCCAGCATATTCCAAACAATTCAAAATTATGAAGCTTCTCAGAAGCTCATGTTTTTCTTCATTTATTTAGTTCAACAGGATCTAAGAGTAAACAGAATATAGTCACATCTTACGTTTTCATTCAATTTTGAGAACAATCAAAATTCTGAGTATCACCAAAAAAGAGTGCAACAACACCTCAAAGTGTCTCCACAATTTTCATGATTGGATTTGCTGATGGTCTTATTTTCCCTCAATGTATCTTTAATGTAAAAAAATGTACTAATTTAATATAAAAGTACATTTGAAATATGATGGTTGCTTGTACACATTTTGGTTTGATTTTTTTGGGGTTAAAAAAATCTTAAATCAGACTTCTAGCTCTAGAGTATTTATGTGACTGAAAACGGTAACTAATGTTTGTTTTCCTCCACCTATTGATCACAGCATAGTTTAAAAAAAAACAAATAACTTACTGTGATGGAGTTATTAGGTTGTCATTTTCCTCATCACCTTTGAGTGTCTGAATTTTACCATAGTACAAGGGATTGCCAAGAGACTGAAAAATGGTCAGTTTTGTTTTTTGAAGCTGATTACCAACTTCACATTCAAACACATAATCATCCTTCATTTCCTAAAAAGACAGAATGATCTAGTAAGTCTTGAACAAGCCTTAGCCAAAACAGCAAGTAAAGCAGACCAGCTCTATACACAATACAGACTAAGAAGTAACTCTAGGAACTCTAGAAGTAAGTAACACTCTATACGATGGGCTGCATTATCTAAAATGAAAGTGATTCCAGAAGTTACATTAACAGGATGAGAGGAAAAGGATTTATCACCTCTTAAAAATACAAAGATATTGCAAACCCCAAACAATCATGTTAGACATGGAAATGTAGACTGGGTACACATATATAGAAACAGTTTTATATGAATTATGACAATGCAAAAAACATAAAGAGTAAAATGTTGGAGCTGAACATTAAGTTCAATGGGAAAGTATTACTTTTTTTCCAACACGCAACTACAAAGATACCATGATACATGCTGTTAATGAAGATAGTACCTTGCCTCTGAAATTATTAAAAAATCAATTATGTGACTTAATCACATAACTAATCAATGATTTAATGATTACTAATGTGAATTAATCAATTATTATATAAAATTACTATTTCTGATCAAATCACATAGTTTGTGCCAAAAATCTTAAGGTTCAACTTAAAACATTCCAGAATGAGTTTTTTTGTAAGAGGCATTTAATATTAATCTCTTTCAAAATTTAACACTTTGATTTCAATAAAGCTCTTTTTCATCAGCCTTTGAGTGTCTGAGTAAAGAAAGCAATTTGTTGTCCAGAGTGCTGCTCCATGTAAATTATGATCCTTTCTTCAGTACAAGCTGCTTATCCTTGTATTTCTGGAAAATCTGAGGAAATCAGACTGATCACATGCTTGCTTTACTGTATAAAATTACAAGTATCTCTGGTAATCTTCCCATGTCTCTGTAACACATGGAAGATTAATTAAATTGCAGGAGGGAAGGTTATTCCACATTACATTAATTTTGTTGAAATAAGAGGCATTTTAACTAGAGATAATGAAGTTTGGCCAAAGGTCTAAATTACTCACGTGTGCTGGCCAGACAGTTGGTTGTGAGTCATCAGACTTGATAGACTTTTCCACTTTGGCATATTTTTCCACCTTAAAAAAATAGAGAGATCAGAAAAGAAAGAATCCCCCACGTTATCCCCTATATTTCTTCAGAGAAACTTAATTGAAGAACCTTCAGAAATTTACATTTATAGTGTTATACCATATTTGCTATGTTAACTGAAGAGTTAAACATGGTTTCAGACTACAGATTGAAATCATTGCCTGCAACGTGGAATGGTTAAGTAATTTCACAATAACAGTAATTCCTAAAACCTCTGATTAAGTCAGGTACAACACAGTTGAAATGAAGAGAGAAAAGGTTTGTTTTGGAGAAACTTATGCTGTCATTTCATGTGTAATTCAGATGCTTGCCAGCTCTATGATGTCCAAAGCTACAGTCTTGTCTAGTTTACAGTCTTTAAAAAAGTCTCAGTATACTAGAGAAAACTTGTGGAAAGGGACCTGCTGGGGGTCCTGGCTGGTGGCAAGTCAAATATGAGCCAGCAGTGCCCTGGCAGCTAGGAGAGCCAACCCTGTCCTGGGGTGCATCAGACACAGCATGGCCAGCCGGGCAAGGGAGAGGATTGTCCTGCTCTGCCCTGCACTGGGGTGGCCTCACCTCCAGTGCTGGGGGCAGTTTTGGGTGCCACAGTACAAGGAGCATATAAAGCTACTAGAGAGTGCTCAAAGCAGAGCCAGAAGAATGGTGAAGGGCCTTGAAGGGAAACAGTATCAGGAGCGGCTGAGGTCACTTGGTCTGTTCAGCCTGGATGAGACTGCAGTGAGAGCTCATGGCAGTTACATCTTCCTTGTGAGGGGAAGAGGAGAGGCAGGCACTCATCTCTCCTCTGTGGTGACCAGTGACAGGACCCAAGGGAATGGCCTGAAGCTGTGTCAGGGGAGGTTTAGGTTGGATATCAGGAAAAAGTTCTTCACCCAGAGGGGGGTTGGGCACTGGAACAGGGTCCCCAGGGTAGATGTTACATCACCAAGCCTGACCGAGTGCAAGAAGCATTTGGATAAGACACATGATATGACTTTGGGGGTTGTCCTGTCCTGCAGGACTAGGTGTTGGACCTGATGATCTTTGTACATCCCTTCCAACTCAGGATATTCTGAGTCCCTTCTGTACACAAATAGTATATGTTTTAGCAATGCCAGAAACTAAGAGTATGAATGCCCCCAAGAGAAAAATGCACACAGAGAGAAGAACTCTGAACTAGAATTCTCTGTACAAAATTCAAAACTTTTCAAAATATTAACGTCCCATAGTACAACATATCAAAAGACAGGAATTTCTACCAAGATAAAAAGTGACTCATTTTTAAACAATCTACAAACCTCATCTGCTTTTCTGGTTTTCATACTATCAGACAACTTCAAATAGACATGTGCTTGTTGCGCCCACAGAAGAACAATACTAACGATTTGTTTGTACTGATTACTTCATTCAAACTATTCTGTTACAACTGCAATATATTACAGTGTGGCTTGTGTTTATACCTTATGGTACAGAAAAGTAATTGTAAATTTTAAAGTCACTCTTTTTTTTTAAAGGTCACTTTGATACTGGTTACTTCTCAGACACTTCTTCATATAATACAATTTCTAATAATTGCTAATTATACATAACAATTGGTGGTCTTACATCTACTTCAGAAGGAGCAGTCAAGTAGCAAGGGTTCTGTTTCCACATATCTACGCACTGGAAGATGAAAAAGCAGGATTAATATACTAAATCCTCTAATTAAATAGTTAGAAGTATATTACATTACTTTTCAGAACACTTACATTTCCAGCTTTTGAAATTTTGAGGTCATACTGCTGGGCTGCTTTCCTCTCCTTCCTTTTCTGTAAGTAGTCAAGTAGTCTGAGCTGAGGTGGAGTTGAGTAGTGAGCTACTTCTTGCTGTCTGTTCAGAGAAGACCTTGAGTACCTTTTGAAGCACCTATGGCAAAAGGACACCTAAGCTTGTAAAACCATCAACATCAAATTCTCCACTGCTGTTGTACAAAACCAAAAATATGCACAGAGCTGCTACTTACATGAAGACAAATAGGTTTCTAAATACTAATTCAAAATTGCTTTTCTGGATTATACAGTGTAACTCTAAATCTTGATTTCGTATTTATAAAATACACCAGTATTCCATTCATCTGTTTCAGTACTAAGAATGGGGTTATTTTTTAAATGCCAAATTTAAGAACATCATCCAAATGAGTAATTAAGAAGTTGCCAAGCTTAAAATATTTGTGTATTATCCTAATTTCAGTTTCATCAAATGATCTTTTTCCTACTTATATAACTATAAAGTTATAAAGACAGTAACTACCCTCTAGTCTTTGTTTCATGACAAACTTACGGGTTCAGTAATGCTGTTCTGGACATTCATTTAACCCCTTTTCCTGTTTTTCTAGTGGAATATTTGTTGACCACCAAGCTTTAATTTCAAGGACAGCCTGATCAAATAAATCATTTATACCTTTTTAGAAATTACTGCTGGTTTGGCACTAGCACAGTATTTCAAAGCAAATTTAGTTTTAAATATTTCAGTAATTATCACAGACCACTGATACATTTCCTTTTTACAGAGTGAATGCAACTCTTATGGTAGAACAAACATGTTGAACAAATGTTTCAAGCTTCTGTGGAAATAAAAAAGGGCCCAACCACGAACAAAAGTGAGATAATTTCAACATTTTGTACATAGTGCTTATCACATTATTTTGAATCTTTCCAAGATTCTTATACACTTACACTTCTGTTTAGCCTGAATGCCAAACATACGAATGATTTTTTTCATCTGCTCATCCATGATTAAACTTATACATAGCTTTTAACAAATTAGAGACCAGCATATGTTTATATATTTTACATTACTGAGCTGCCATCTGACTCTGCATACACAAAATCTATGCTAAAAAAAACCCCAAATCCAAACTACAATATAACTGATTATGTTAAGAAAATGTAAATACACTTTCCTTTGAAATACAAAAATAAGCATACTACAGCATCTACTAGTAACTGAAATAAAATATTATATTGAGCACTTAAAAATACAATATAATTTCTTGACTGTTTCTCACACATTCTTATTTAAGTAGGTGCTACATATAAGGAGCTAAATTTTCACATAAAGCATTACTTGTATTTTTCTTTGAAAACGTTTCACACTGAAAACTACCGTTTCATGGGGCGAGTGTTCATTTTCTGCTTGTTGTACAGGAGTCTGTTTGTAGTACAGGTCACTGCTATTGAAGGATCAAGACACAAAGGCTCTGCTGTAGCCAAAATAAGTTGGCTCTCAAGTAGGAGTTTGTCCTCCTGTAATATACACAGCTATTAATACAAAAATATGAAAACTTTTACAACAGTCAAGGTCCTATATACCCATGCATGTAGACATTATCTTAGAAAAAACTGAAAAAGAAATTATTAAACAAATTAAAAATGTTAATAAATTTTCATTTTGTTGTGTCTTTATGGCATCACTGTAAAGTTTTTAAATAACCTCTAACCTACCTGTGTCCATTTGTGGTTGTCACTTGTTATAGAATGCACATCACAAATTAAAGTCTGAGGAAAAAGACATAATGGCAATTAACTTTCAACTGAATAATAGGATTTCTTAATATATGTTCAGTAACAGTGCATATCCAGTCTAGGAACTACTGTAACACTGAGAAATTACTTAAGGGTCCTCTTTACCTGCATTGTAGGTCGCAAAAGAATGTGCTTGCTTTGGTACGTCGGAGATTTCATGTTACCAGACTGCCTATAGTCACGTATTTCTGCTATGACACATCCACAATGGAAAATATTAACCTGGTAGAAAGAAGAACACCAGCTTTTGAAGAAACAAACATTTACCAATCTTCTCCTATCTCTACAAAGAAGTTTGTTATACAACATATAAAATTCAGTGAAACTAGGAACAAAACTCACGACTAAGTTTTTCAGACGAGTGGTCTTTCCTATGTACATAGACATATTTGTCCTAGACATACCTAAAATACAAGCTTCAAATGCAGTGTTTTCACATGCCAGCAATGCAGTTGTAAGAAAGTCCCATGCCAAACATTCCAGAATGACAGAGAACAAAGAAAATTCTGCTAGAGCAGAGTTTAACATGTTTCAAAGCCTTAATCATAGCAATCACTCTTATCTCTTTCTTCTCAGTAGTAAGTACATTTTTTCCTATATATCTCGATAAAATATTTATTTGGGGCATTAAATACTACAGTTTCATATGCACAAGTGTCTTCTGCATACAATTACCTATGTGAAGCATTCAAAAAAATTAAGGTCTATCTAGGTACAATATGTAAGTTCTTTTTGAAAACAAAAATTTCAAACCTGAGATTTTTCCAAAAGATCAACCAAAATAGGTGGTAGTTCTTCTGCATCCAAATATTCAAGCAGCTCTCCTTCCTCATAAGGCAGACGAATGGTCTCAGAATCTGAATTTAAAAAAAAACCACATTACCTTTGCTTTTCAAGTTCAAACATTAAGAAATCTAAAACAAACTTGCCACAGGAAAAAACAGGGTTTATGTAAATTTTTAGTTCAGGTACAGTTGGTTGTTCTCCCACCCCTCACCAGAATTATGTTGGAAGTGAAACAGTTAAATGTAAACAACAACACATTCTAAAATTTTATATAGCATTCTGTTATTTTTAAAAATTCAAGAGAAAAATATTACCTGAACCATTTTTTCCCCTGAGCATCAGTGAATAACCCTCGTTTCCTGGATAGAGGTTTACCACCAGACATGACAATGTCTCCTGCATAACCAGCTTCTCAAGTAAATTCACATTTCGCCTCAGCTTCTGCTTTAAAAGTAAACATTGCTCATGAATATAATACTATGAAATAATTAGCAGATATAGAAACAATTGCTAGAATGTGACATAGATTAATGACAAATTGTACATCTAAACAAGCCCAGTTAAATTTAATTATACTGTATTCAGCCGAGTAAACATACTATATATTATCACACATTCTTATAGACACATTTTTGTACAAAAATCCCACTCATTTAAATTACAAACCCTAGAACTGAAAATCCACAGACAACAGTTAATAAGAATAACCTTATGCTAAAATGTTGTAATCCACAGGGCACCATTATTTGTATCACTTCTACGAACATCATCAATCCAGTATAAGAACAACAAAATACTTAATACTTCCAGATATTCCTAACAGAAGGTGGCATTTCTCTCCAGGATTAAGTAATGAATTGGAGCATTTAATTGCATTTTCTTGTCTTTATTTGCTGAAATCTGATCCAGCAGCTGCAGACACTATTCCCTTATTTAACCGCAAAACTATCTTTTCAATGTGTAACAGATTTTTATAATTACTTCGTGTGTTTCAGAGACCACATAAACATTCCACAAATTGAAACATTTGAAAACCCCATAGAACTTAAGAGAATGCATTCTAAACCTGATAATTTTACAGCCTCTAGTTGGAGGCCCTAGTTCATCTCTGAATACCAGCTCTGGGTACAACCATTAATTGGGAGTTAACCCAAGTGCTCATTTGTCTTCTCATTCATTTTACTTCCTTGAAACCAGCGATACAGCAGATTCCACAGCTTTTTCTTCTTGTTCAATTTGATGTTCAGAGTTTAGCAAAGCAATCTGTGCCTTTTACACCTTACATTTAGCACTGATAAGCCTGTTTGTGCTTCTCTGCTAACATTACAATAGTTTTTACAGAACTTCTTAGTTTACCAGCACCAGTTGGAGAAATAAATCTGAATTTACAACAAAACTACAGGGTCTGAAAAATGATCCACATTTTTTCCCACAGCTGCCATGCTAAGCAGTTGACTGCGAAACAGTGATGATAACAACAATGTACATGGCATTGACACTGGTCCTGAACTTGATCACAAATGCCCTTCGGTGACACAGGATTAAGACAGAATGAACAGCTCACTCAAGCCAGTCTAGGCCTTACTATTCACATTATGTAGTCTTATCTCTAGGTAACTACTACAGTAAGAAGGGTTTATAATTCATTTAACGAAGAAATTAGGTGTAATTAAACACAAAGTATTTTCTCAACCTGCTTATTCAGACAGAAATGAAAAGCTTCTCAGCTATTTCCACTTACCTTTATCTCAGGCTCTTTTTCACATTCTTCAATATATAAATCATAAAGTTTTTGAAATACAGATTTTCTGAAATTAAAAAGACTCAATATGTAACCAAAATTAAATCAAAGAAATGCCAATTAAAAACTAAATACTGAAACTCTCAGTACCTTCCACTGGATAAATATTTTCTTTTGGGAGGTCTCTGACGGGCACTTTCAATGATATACTAAAAGAGAAAAGTAAACAAAAATCCAGCATATATTACAAAGAAATTTAATTCTAGTTACCACACAACTAGAGATCATTACTAGACAGCGTTCCATGTATACAGAAAGTAATTAGCAGTTATGGTCCGTGACTCTTCCAAAAGTGCACTAAATACAATCTGGTTTATTATGATGATCTTACAGTCATCAACAAGAACACAGCTCAGTTTAGCTGTCACTGACAGCATTTCATGGCTGTGGCATCAGTTCCATGCAAGGTCTTGATTCTACACTCACACAGTGTAATTACAGTAGTAACTAAGGCTACAACACTACTGTAAGTTAATTACCATACTGAAGCTGATGTGGTTATCACGCTAAGGTACAACCAAGTTTATGCATACTGGCTTGACAACATTTACGAATCAAGTACTCTTCAACATGATAATTTCAGGAAGTTCTCCCTTTGCCTTTTGCATTTACATTATTTTTCTCTACAGAGCTGTGCATTATAAATACAATTCATGTACATTAAACATTCAAATTAAAAAAAGAATAAGAGAGATAGCATCCTCCAGTAAATGCAATTTATATTCTAACAAGGTTTTTCCAAACCTCTATTGTTTGAAGTATTTCAATTAACAGCTTTCCTCAGAATTTATGTGAAGAGAGGTTCTCCCACAGGAACATGTATTTCCCATAACAGGCTTCAAGGTAACTGTGTATCAGATGACAGCATTAAAAAACATGAACGTGAAGGCACTTCATTCTCACTGGGCTATCCTTAAAAACACAAGCAGGATTTTACCATATATTTCTGCCAGGTGTCTCCGTAGAGCCCTGCTTATTTCGAAGCACACAGATTTGCTGATTTAAAAGGGGAAAGCTCAAGTCTTGCACAGTCTATCACCATTGCACTTGATGATGTTCTCAGTACAACGGGTAAGAGACAAATACATGACAGCAATTCCAGTGAGAATTCTGCAAACTCAGTGTTACACGTATAGGTGATTACACACATATATATTTACAGAACATGGTTTTCTACTGCTTTTCAGAAGAAATAAAAAAGAGATGTTGTATTTTTATAACTCTGAGACCAATAAATTATGTGCAAACAAGCAATTTAGCTGCTTCTTACCTCAGCACGATCCAATGCCAGTTCTAAAGCTTGTTGCTGCAAGAATGACAAAGGGTTTTTTAGAAATTACATGACATTTTTTAACATCTTCATGCATTAAAATCACTCCAACAACCCTACTACTGCTGATACAAATTTATAATTAGAAGTTGGGCTCAAAAATCCTTTGGCACATACTAAACTTAGCCAAAACTTCATGCAACTGCATTGCAAGGCTTGGCTAAACTATGAAGCCTTAGAACAATGAAAGGCAATTTGAATTAACAGTAGGAATCGAAATCACATCTAACAAAACCAATAATACAGACTAACCAAAACAATCAGACATGACAACTAGAAAACCTGATCGCCTCTGTTAAGCTGGTCACTAACTCAACAGAAAGGATAGGCCAAAATATCCTGAGGAGATGTCCAGGAAGAAAACATTTATCTTTTAGATACCAGTGCTCAAGCACTGTCGCAGTTATTTTTCACAATATGGAAACAAGAATCTTCTGCTCAAAACATTACTTCTGCACATAATACAATTAAAGAAGCGTTCCTTATGACATATGGTTAGGTGGCTAGGAAACAAAACCAGCTTCCACTACAGACTTCCTCCAAGGCCGGCTCAACTCTATGAAACACAGCAAAATCTGCAAAAGCTTCTCAATATCCCATAGCATGGTGCATTCAATACCATTTATTTTAATTAACTTAGCTCCTTTGGAACTTCTTTTACTTCAGTACACCTGCACTTGATATACCTTTATTTCAAAAAGAGCCCATAACTTCACAGATCAGAATTATGCGTTCTTGGACTAAAATCTGACAAGTATTTCAAACCAGAATAAACATGCGCCAGTGTCAAAAAAACCCAAGGAAGTCTTCCTTGGCTCCTAATGTTCCTTCTCTGGCACTTCCTTAAGCTCTGACCTCCTTTGTGCAGGAATAATGTGCAGCTGCTAAATGAACCAGACAATGAAACTGATTTGGGGCAGGGAGGAAAAAGAGGACACTATTAAGAACCAAAGTGTTGTAGGAGGAGAATGCCATGAACTTGATTCATCTCCAGGTAAGTCCAGAGAAGCAATGCATTCACTTCAGTGGCAGCTGGCTAAAGTCCTTAGGAATGTACGCGTGACAAGCTCTAATATTCAGTAAAGTTTAGGAACATTTGTAATAGGTACCCCTTCCCAAATGTGCATTTGTCCTATTCCTTCAGTTTACCATCCCTATCAGCTGTTCCTAGAAGCAAACACCTCTATGTGAGCCTCAAGGAACAGAAGACACACGAGCTGTGTCCAATCCAAGGTAGCACCAGTTATAGAATAGAATCCAGTGAAGAAAACCATGCTACACAACAACAAAAGAACAGCAAAGAAATATACAACAGAACACTTACATAATGTACCCAAAATAAAACTTCTTACCTGTTCATGAAAATCCCCCCACCGACTTACCATGCTATTGTGTGGTAGAACCTGCCATGACAGAACATTTTAATTTTCAAGTCTCTAGGTATTTTTATGAAAATGTCAAATACTGATGCTTTCTATATAAGTGGCTGCATCTAGTAGATACATCTACAATGCCTATGTGTAGGTATGATTTCAAATAATCAATTCACTGACTGTTTAACATTAGGTAAAAATCCATGGCAATATTAGCATCTGTGAATACAAGACTATGTAGAAGCAGGATTTATATGCACCCAAATTCCTGACACCACTCCTGAATGAAAACACACCACTAGCTTGACATGGCAATTCCTACGGTGCACTGGCCAGTGAGTGTTTAGAAGTATTCATAAATTATGAAGGAAGATGCTCCTAAAAAAGGAAATATTAGAATTCAGCAGTGACAAGCAAAACAATTTTTTAAAAAGAAAATGTTAAATATTAATGGCATTCTCCTCACTAGCCAGAGAGCTAGCAGACTAGAGCAAAAAGATATGAAAATATATGATCTAAATCCTAACTTACCATTGTAGTTGAAGCCATGTGGACAAATGGCAAAAGAAGTACTTAAGGATTTTCGTGTAGCAGGCAAAGAATCATATTTGATGGTCAGACTTAGGGTACTGAAAACAAAAAATTCAAGGAGAAAAAAAACACCACTGAGAAACTAAATGGGTATTTTATTTAAATGCTACATTTCTGGTGATTAATTTTATTTAAATGTCATTTGCATAGTTTCCTCTCCTCCAAGAGTAGGAACAAGTGTTCCATTCGCTGCTAGTGCAGCGGTTCTCACTCCAACCACTACTACTTTTCACAAACATTTTACACTAATTTTACTCAACAGTAAAGCAATAAGCACGTACACGTACATACGCTTTTCTCTATTGCAGCAGTCTACCTAGACTATCCCAAATGTCACATCCTCAACATCCTCAGATGCACAGGAGGCCAGAACACTTAATGAAAAGCAGAGTGTTTAGCATACCGCATCAGCTCTTTTGTTTTGCTTTCGAGAAGGTGTAATTCCATAGCCAACACCTCCACTAGCGGTGTCTTCTAGCATTGTTTGGTTTAAAACTAACTCACAGCAAGCTGTCAATCAAAAAATGAAAAAAATTTGCGGCCACCGCCTCCGCGGACCCGCCGGAGCGGAGAGCGAGCGGCGCAGCCACCG
>VXBB01015271.1:5978-81587 GCA_013399915.1 Illadopsis cleaveri
GGCCGGGCCAGGCCGGGCCGGGCACTGCACAGCAGGCCTCGCCGCGACCCGCCCTCCCCCAGCGCCGCCTCTCCCCGCAGGCCGTGCACGCCGCCATCCTCCGTCACCGGTTCCTCATTGTCCGCGCCAAGGAGCTGCGGTGCGGCCCGGAGCAGAGCCGCCGCTTCTACCGGGAGCACGCAGGTACGAGCGGGGAGCAGGGGCTGCCGCAGCGGGATGCTGACTCGGGCCGGTGCCCCTGGGCCGGTGCCGATTCGGTCCGTGTCTCTCCGCAGGGCGTTTCTTCTACCAGCGGCTGGTGGAGTTCATGGCCAGGTACGTGCCGCGGGTTTGCGGGGAGCCCCGCACTGCAGGGGACTCGTGTGTGAAGGGGCTCCCTGGGATGTGCGGAGGTGGGAGGCTGGGGCCGCGGGGAGGATCGTAGCCTGCTGTGACAGCAGTGGTACCTGGTGGGTGGCACCGCCGAAGGTGGGTGGAGTAGGCCACCAGTGCCAACGCCGTGGCCTCGGTGCCGTGGTAGGACCGTGCTCCTCCCCATGGCCTGGCAGGGCAGGCCAGGTCCCAGCGTGGCAGCCGATGGCAGCTGTATTGTACAAGTTTGTAAGGACGAATAACCTGTTTGTAACAAGCTCTCCGTAATCCTTTCTCCTGTTGTTTCTGGGCCCTTGCCGCAGTGGCCCCATGTGGGCTTACATCCTGGCCCACGAGAACGCTGTCCCTCTCTGGAGATCCTTGATGGGACCCACTAAAGTGTTCCGAGCCCGACACAGTGACCCAGACTCCATCCGAGGTGCCTACGGCCTCACAGACACCAGGAACACGACCCATGGCTCAGGTAGGCCTGGTATTCTCAGATGGTTCTGGGGGAGGCAGGAATGATGGTGCCTTGTCTGCCTTTGCTTTAGTTCTGGGGCTCCAAGTGAACAATTTGTTCCCTTCTGCAGACCCCACGCACACCTGGCCAGGTGCAGCCAAGCCAGGTGCCTTTGGAGTCCAGCACGTCTTTGTGGTGGCAGACTGGCATCTCTCATTGCCTTTCCCTCTCTTTTGACAGACTCACCTGCCTCAGCCAGCAGAGAAATTGCCTTTTTCTTCCCCGAGTTCGATGAGCAGCGCTGGTACGAGCAGGACGAGCCCCATCTCCGCCGTGGGCAGCTGTTCTACAGCGCCGAGGAGCGCGTGCACCGCGTGCTCAGGGCACAGCAGGCAGAGGGGACCTGAGCTACCCCTGGTAGGGTTTGGTTGGCAGCACCTGTGAGTGCTCCCTTGGGGCGCCAGACACAGAGTTGTGCCGTGTTTCAGGGAGTGTGGCAGAGGGAAAGCCTCGTGCACATTGTGCTGCCTGAGATTAGGTTGTGCCACCTGGGATCAGATTATTGGTGTGACAGGCAGATGCTGGGGTGCTGTAGGAAGGATTCCCCTAGCAGTGCTCATGCTGACAGTCTGGCCATGCAGCTCACTGGCCCCCTGAGTTTGTTTGGGTGTGAACAGGACAGGTGAGTTGGTCAAGGGCCAGGCGAAGGATGGGTTGCTTGTTCCAGATGGGATTGGCCTGAGTTTGCTGATGGGAAGTCTCAGGTTCTCTCTGCTGGCTGTTCCCATAGTGGCTTAGGGAGAAAAGAAGGAAAAAGAGCATGAAAAAAGGTGTCAGCAGGGCAACATGAACTGTCCTGTCCTTGCTCACCTGCAACTGAGCTGGGAAATGAGGAGCTTTGCTAATAGCTCTTCAGTGAGACCACTTGGAGCCCTCAGTGTCCATGACCTGACTGATGCTGGGTCAGTTCCATGTCCTTGGGAAATGGGATGGACAAGGCCATTGCATTACCCAGATATGTGATGGAATGATGACAGAGTGGTGCAGGAGGGCTTAGCTGGGAGGTACAGAGCCAGGTCCTTGCAGGCTGATTTGTGTTTCTGTCTATGATGCCATGTGAGATGTGTTTCTGGATGGGGTTTCAGTCCATTTATGCTGTCTCCCCATGGGCTCCTTACAATGCTGCCATTTTAGTTACAGTGCCTTGTTGTACTGAGAGAATTTCCTTTGGGCAGTCCCAAATGCTCAGGCTGGGGAAGGTGTGCTGTGCTGTGCTTGGGACAGGAAAGCTGAGCTGAGATTCACCAGTGCCCTGGTACATCACAGAGCCAAGGCAGGGACTCTCCAGGTGCTTCCAGAACTCCGTGAGGTGTTGGGTAGTGACTGACAATGCTGTGTGGTGGAAAGCACTGCCTAGAGCTGCCATGGTTAAGCTCATCCGTGTTTGTGTTCCCTCCTCCTCCTGTCTGGGATCAAATGGTCGTTGTTCTGTTCCAGGTACAGATCCAGGGGTCTGCGGGACATCACTGCTGTCCCTGTCCTCAGCAGTGTCCAGAGTGGATCTGCTCAGGATCCTGTGTGCCTTCACACAGGTCTGAGAGCTGCTGTCCCCAGTGCTGTTGATACTTTATTGATATTTTGTCAGTTGTTTTATTCCCAGAGGTTTTGCTCAGATCTGTGTGTTTTTCTTGTAACTATTAAACTTTACTATTTTTCACCTTTCTTATTTTATGTTGCACTTTTCTTTTTGGATATTCCTTGGGAATGTCATTAACTGATAATTCCTGGCTCACACTTGCCATTTTTGAAGTTTTGATGTTTTTTCCTACTCACTTGAAATGGTTATATTTGGGAAAAGGGCCCCTTTGAGCATTGCCAGTGCAGAGAACTCTGACAGAAGGATTGTCACAGAGTGACAGCACCTCACAGCCACTGTGATTCAGGTACCTGCTGCATGTCACCTTGACATTGCCCTGGTGCTCAGACTGGGCAGCCTATTCATCCAGACACAGGATTTATTGTGCGAATCTAAAACTGTTCAGCAAACTTTACCAGAGACCTGTGGTTGAAACACCTGGTGTTTGATGCAGGAGACAGTGTCAACACTGATTTTTGGTCTCCAAGGAAGTCTTACAGAACATCACAGGTAACTGTGCTTTGAGGGCTCTTATCAAAGTGGGTTTGTTTTGTTCAGTTTTTTTTTTTTCATTTTCTTTTTCTCTTTCTTTTAAATACCCAGTAAGTGATTTTTTGCTTTTCCAGTGATGCTTGCTCCATCCCTGGCAGTTTCCTGGACTGAGCTGGATGGGCCTAGAGCAGCCTGGTGTAGTGGGTGACATACAGGGGAACAGGGGTCTGTGCACAGGGCTAGTCCAGCTCTGTGCCTGCAGCAGCTTCTGCTCCAGGTGCTGCTGCAAAAGCACTGCCTGGGGACACCAGCCACAGCCCAGGCACCTGCAGACACACCTTAGGTGTGGAGCTGGGCCAGGGTGTGTCACAGGGACTGTGAGTTCTGGGCCTAAACTTGATCTGCTCTTGGAAGAATTGAGCAGGTTTGTGTCAGCACTGGAGGGGATGACATGGCTTGGCCTGGGAAGAAGGGAAGGAAAGGCTTCAGAGGGAAATCAGTGCTGATCCCAGTCCAGGCCTGGCCTCAGTCCCTGCTACCACAGGCAGAACCCTCTCAGCTTGAGGAATTTCACTTGATTTATTGCTGTAACACAAACTTTTAGTTACTGATTCAGATACTGAGGAAGCCCCAAGAAAATGATTAAAAAAACATCTGGGGAAACACCTTTCCTCTACTTTCCCAGGTCCAGTCCAGCATCTTTTGTCCCTTCTTTCCCTGCAGGTTCTGCCCAGTCTTTCCCTCCCCGGGGGAGGTGACACAGCACAAGGGGCTGGGGCTGGGCTGGCTTTGCTTTTCTACTTGTTGTTTCTTCCTCTTTCCTTGTTTACTCACTCATGGCACACTCATAGGCTTCAGTCCCTCAGGTGTGAACCTGCTCTGCTATGGTCCTTCCCTGGGCTGTCCCTTCAGGGACAAATTGGCCAGTGGGAAATTCATGAAGTTTGTAGAGGAAAACACCATGTCCTGCACCTGGGCAGGGATCAGAGAAGTACCTGGAGGTCCTGATGGGCCATGAGTCACCCCTGAGTCAGCAATGCACCTCCCTGGTCTGAGAGCATCCTCAGGGTGGGAGCCAGAGCACTTGCCCACAGGTGAGGGAGACCCCATCCCCTCCCTGGGGCACAGGTAAGGCCACATGTGCAGCACTGGCACCAGTTCCAGGCTTCCCAGTGCAAGACAACCTGGTCAGTGTTGGAGAAGATGGAAAATTTAACAGGAAAGTCTTACCAATATGAGTGCTTAGCAGAAGGTTCATTAGAAATGAAAGCAAGTTTTGTTATAGAAGAATAAAAAATGTTTTAAGTTAGGGATTGCTGAGTTAGTTGCTACTGAACAAAGGTTAAGATGAGTTGGAAGAAAACTTATGCTTGACAGCAAAGGATAAGTCATCTACAAACAAAAACATGCTTTTACCAAGTAAAGAGAAAAACCTAGGCCAACAAAAACATGTTTTTACCAAGTAGTAAAAAGGTCTAAGAATTTTCCACTGCAAGAAAACTGAAAAACAATTTTAAGCTTAAAATGTAACATACTAACTCGATGTGATTGGATAGTACTAACCATAATATGGTAATAATAGTAGTTGTGGTAGGCTATAGGTAAATGTAAAGGTATTGTGTATGATGCTGATTGGTTTTTATGTATTAAGATACTCATAAAAAGTATATATATATGTATAATGCATTGTAACCAGAGCTAAAGTGGCTTCAGGCATGCCTACAAGCTGTAGCTGGCAGCTTTAGGCGTGGTTCTGTCAACCCACGACCCAGGACTGCTGTAACATCTTTGATACAATAAACAACATTTTGAAGAGCCAACTGTTGTCCCAACATCCTTCTTTGAGGCATTTTTCTACAGGTCAGAACTGGAGTCCAGCATGGATTGATTAGGACATCTGAGAACCTGACAGGTAAGGAGAGGCTGAGGGCTGGGGACTGCTCAGACTTAGGAGCTCAGTGGGGTTTATCAATGGGTAGAAATCCCAGGTGTCCCAGGAATGGATACAAGGCAATGAAAACAACCTGAAATACTGGCAATTTCACTGAGACATAAAACCCCCTCTTTTATTATTTTTGTACTCCAGGGGTGATAAAATAAGGTCAGGAGCCCCTTTGCCAAGGCAGGGCTTTGGGCTCAATACCCTTCAGAGATCCTTTCTGTACTCCTGGGCCACAGGTGTGGACCCCGGAGTGTTGCTGCAGTGGCAGGGGCTGCACAGGGGCCACGGGGCCACCTGGGCAGCAGGTCAGGCCTCTCCTTCCTCCAGCAGGGCTGTAATTTGTACCAGCCCCACCTGGGGGGCTCTGTTGCTGTTCAGTATGACTGTCTCTGCAGCTGATCTGCCGTTTTCTGAACAGCCTGTGTCCTGCTTTTCCCAGATCTGGGGGTGAGGAAAAATGGATACAATGGAAATAAAGACAAATTTACCTCTTCAGTGCTGACTGCACTTGTTTCTGCTAAAGCTGCATATCACTGTACAGAGCTAGAGACAAGGGTGTTGTAAGTGTCCAAAGATTTTGTGGATTTGATCCTGTTTCAGACTGTGGATTTTCACATGGAAAAGACAAGGAGCCTGGAAAAAGGCTGGGGAAGCAGCCACAGAATCAAATCCCAGGCAAAGAGAAGTGTTGGTGTTCAGGGAAGGCTGTGCCAGAGAGATCCAGTCCATCCCCATACTGAAAGTACCAAGGAATTAGGAAATAGTTATCTCAGATTTGGGGGTCACAACCCTGTTGTCCATAGTTTTCCCATAGAGCTGCTGTACAAAGCAGGAGGAACAAGGAGTGAGAGAAACACCAAACTGCAGAAAAAAATTCCTCATAGGTAGGGACTGTTTTCTTCCTAGCACAGAAAATAAATGCTCCCCACCTCATGCCCCAGACAGGCCAAGCATGGGCTGGATCTGGACATGGACCAGATGTAACTTTGAGCTCGATGTGGTGACACAGACCAGGAAAACCCCATGACATTCCATACTTCTGTCTACACAGACAAGCCATCCACATTGGCTCCTCCTCACCTGTGTCCAGACAGCCACATCTGCGTGATGCACTGTCCAAAGCCCTGGCAGACTCCAGGAAGAACCAGTTTTCCTCTCTCTCTCAGATCCTGATCCCAATTATCAACATGTCCAGGACTTGATTGGCCCCTCCATTCACACATGGCTATTGAGTCATTATTAGCCAGATTTCCTCATTAATGCTCCCCTACCTTACAAAATGTTCCAGATAAACAAAACACAGTTCTGTATCTCCCACAGCACCCAGGGAAAATTAAAAGCCATAAGTTGTGCAAAGCTGGTGCTGGTGCTGGAGCTAAATATTTAAATTTAACATGGGGCTGTGTTGATCCTTTCCAGAGAACAGATGTTCTATGGAAACTCTTTAGAAATCCATCCCTTCCCTGAGTGCAAGGAGAGTTCTGGAAGCAATGGGAGGGATGAGTTCTGGTAACAGTACTGTTGGAGTGTTTGTGCAATCCTGGAGCAGTTCCTGCATAAAGCAGCAGCCATGGTTCAGTATTTCCCAGTCTGACCCCTGGGTACCAGCTCCCTGCACAGGGACAACAGGCAGGAGAAGTTCAGGCACTGGGCAGAAGGAGAACAACAGAAAAACTACAGATGTGAGATTGTGGCAGCATCATCCATCACAAAACTAAGATGAACCAGCATTCAGATAATGGACTTTGTTATTTTGCAATACAAAGTTTGGAGGTCAAATAAAACAACTGAAAATCTTTATGTCAGAGAAGAACAAGCCTGGCCCAGGCCTCTGGTTTCAGCTTGGTCTGTACCCACGGATCAGGAATGGGAAAAGGGGCAGCAAGGAGAGAAAAACAAGAGAAATTGTGTTAAATTAAACCCTTTGGAAGTTACAAATCAGAGGTGACTCAGCATAGGACCAAGAGGCACCAGAATGACACAAGTTATGAACGAGGTATGCACTGATGTAATAACTGCTCCTACCTACTGTGGGATATGGGTGGTGTGGCTGGAGCAGAGCAAGAATGTGGTCAGAAGGTACAACCTGGATTGCAAATAGCCCTGGAATGTCAACGTTGTATTTTTTGTTGCAAATCCAGATGTTTCCAAAATGCTTCCTATTACCCAAATATTTCCCAGAGCCTTTCAAAGCACTGGCCAATTACTTACTGTTTTCTCTTTTTATTTTACTTCAACAGTTTCAGGTGTGTGTCCTGTCCACAGACATTTCAAAGGTGGTAGGTCTGTGCAGACTTGGGCCTTCTCGCTCCAAGTGCCTCTAGGATGCAACTGATTCCAGCAGATGTGAATAAAGTGGCTGCCTTGAACTTTTTATCAGCCCAGAACTTTTAACAGCCCACTATGGGCCTCGTTTACATGTTCACAAACATGCCAGGTGAGCAGGTGAAGTGCTCTGGGCTTTTGTAATTGGCACTGGAACTCCTGTGGCCTGTTCCCCACAGATAGGAGTCTGTGGGGAATGGGACCAAGTGGGCAAACTGGGAACGCAGGAACTTCTCTCCCCAACTTCAGCCTCCTGGTGGAAGTGCACTAATTGGCCTCAGGGGCAGAGTTGGTGCCCACAGCTGAATGAGGAGCCTCAGGGCTGGCTTTGTGCAGCTGGGGACAGAGCTATGGGGAGAAGGAGACAGGCAGCAGGAGACAACTGGACCATGAGCAACCACAAGGCAAAAGTACTACTCAGTGGTGACAGGAGAGACTTTCCTTGGTGCTTTCTGAGCACAAGCTTCCCAGGAAGAGCCAGCGACCCCAGGGCTGGTGCTGGGACCACACTTTCCTTCTCCAGGCCGCTGCGGGTGTCGGCCCTCCCCAGACCGCACTGTGCAAGGCTGTCCTAGGGTGACTTTATGATGCTGGTATCCCCACTCTTCTGTTCTCTTTATGTTGGATGTATGTTGGGGTGATGCCCCAGGGTAAGAGGCCACTCTCTTCATGTTTTGTGAGTGCAGTGTTTGGGTGTCTGCAAACACCAGCACACTACAAACACATGTAAATCCGGTCGGCTTTGGCCAGTTTATGGTAAGGCCGTAAAACTGCAACCCTTCTTGCCCAGTCTTCTTAAACACAAGTGTAAATTACACTGGACAAAAGCTTGAAACAGTACAATTTTCTTCAGACGAAAATCTCCTTGTCAAGTGTTGGGAGGGGAGTCTGGCAGGAATCTCTGACCTGTCCCACAAGATGTAGGGTGAGGCTGTTGTGCTGTCTTAGGCCAAAGTGGAAATGCCAAACTTAGCTTACTCCCTGCCTGGTTCTGGTAACAGGTGGCCCTGACAATTTAGCTAAAAATAATTTGAAAAATCCTATAGGAAATGCTTTTCCTGAGGAAATCACTGGGAGAAACCCCTGAAATACTATTCTTGGAAAAGCTGATGAGAGTTTCATTCCAGCACCAGACTTGTGCTGCTGGGCAGGGGCTGCTGGTCCAAGCCATGCTTTGAGCAGGCCCTGGTAGCAGAGGTGGCTCAGGCTGTGAATGTGCTCATCTGTGGCCAGGTAAGTGCTGAGAATCTCCAAGGTCAGAGTCTAGGACCTCTCAGGGCCTTTACCCAGTTCCCAAGGGGTTTTTCCCTGAAATCCAGTGAGGATGTTTAGTGTTCCAACTTGTCCAAGTTGCCTCACTGGTCACCATGAAGTTGTGAGGAGAGTGGACCTATCATCTCTTCCCCAATACATGAGGAAACTGCAGACTGTGGTCAGGGCCCCATTTTCCTTGTTCCAGCAACAGTGGGATGTATGAGAAAATGCTGCAGAAGAGTGCCCATGGAGAGTTTTAAAAACTGGTGCTAGAATCACAGACTCTCAGATTGATCTGGGTTGAAAGGGACCTTAAAGTTCATCCAGTTCCACTCCCTGCCACAGGCAGGGACACCTTCCACTAGCCCAGGTCACTTTAAGCTCCATCTATCCTGGTCTTGGACACTGCCAGGGATGGGGAAGCCCAACCTGAGAAGAAAAGGAGAACACAAAAGCACAAGCTCTAGGTTGTATGAAATCTGTTGGAACTGTTGTCTGGGCAACACTTGCAGAACAGGACAGTTTTAGTGCCCTCACAACTGCATCTGAGGCAGCCAAAACCACTGAGGGGAAAAACCTGAGCATGAAACTGTTGCAGCCTCAGAGAGGCTGGTATGTATGAACAAGTCACGCTCTACCTAGAGGGCAGGGACAAGTGGAGTGTCACCAGTATCTGTCTTGGCACATGTCCTGTGGGACATCCTCATCAGGAAAGAGCTAACAGAGTGTTCTCCTGTCAGGGTTGTGAGTGACACAAGTCAAGGGCACTCCAGTTTTCTAGTGCAGGGCCAGAAGGACATGGGCAGACTGGAAATGGAGCCAGAAGGAACTGGTAAAATTCAACAAAGCCAAATGCCAGGTCTTGCATCCAGTGCTCCCTGAAAGAAAACACACCAACAATCTCAGGAGAGGTCAGTGAAGACCCTCCAAAAAGGCTAGGGCTGGGGCCCCATGCTGAGAGCAGGGGCTGGAAGTGCTGAGTGGATTCTACCCATGGGAGGAATGGCTTTGGGGACACCAAGTAGCTGCTTGTCTGCAGTCCCTATAGGCAAGTTATCCCAAAACCAGTGCCACACTTATCACAGTGGGATATGGAGGGAGGAGGAGGGGCCACAGGCAAAATCCAGACAAAATCCACCATTTTCTTGTCCCCATCCTCAAAGGAAGCATTTGTGCCCATGTGGAGACCAGGACCAGCTGGCAGTGCTGCTGCAGGGAGCTGTGATACAAGTGATGGTGGTTTCTGCTGGAGAAAGAATCCTTGAGATGGAAGGTGCAAAACAAGCAGGAAAACAGGACTGGGAGAAGTTCCTGATGTTACAACAGTGCACTTGGTTTTGGGAGGTGCAACACATGCTTGGAGAAGGTAAGCTAAAAGTCTGATTTTCAGAAGTGACAAGTATTTATAGGATCCAGGCCCAACCCTGAAGGCTGCACCCCCAATTTGAGGTCTTTAGTTTAAAAAACAACTCCCCTAACATTTCACAAGTTCATGAAGATTTGATTTACTGCTGGACACCACTGACCAGGTTTGATAGCCATCAGGAGACCAGAGGGGGACACAAACAGTGATAATTTTTATTCTAAACGCTGTTCTGAAGACTTGGACTACCAGAAGTGAAGTTTCTGGCATCCAGGGAGATTTCAGTATATTTTAATATTTGTGCCAAGTATTGGTGGTCTCAGAAAAGTCCCTTTTCAAATATCAAAGTGGGAGGTGGTTTCTCCAAGTGCTGCCAGCATGTGCCTTCCCTAAAACTTTGGGAGAGTGGCCAGGTTGTATTGGAATGCCATGGCGTCAAGTTTCTGAGTGAAACAAGGAAATGCTCATCATTGCCACAAGAAAAAGGTGTAATTTTGTAAACTCAAAGCAAATGACTGAAAAATTCCCATTATTGTGGCCCCTCTGCCCTGCCAGCTCAGCTGCCCTCCCTGAGAGCTGCTTGAAAAAGGCAAAGCCCTGAGTCACTGTTCCACATACACACAGGACACAGATTCACAGCTACACACACACACAGGGCCACAGTCACAGCTGCTCTTGTTTTACCACTCGCTGCTTATCTGTTTCAGCCCCAGACACCCTCTGACCCACATGTCCCCTCACTGAGGCTGCCACTCCCTTGGTATCTGTGCTGGATTTCCACACAGGGTGTTCATTCCCATCCCACTTTCCCTTCTTCCCTGAAGGTGTTACTGTTCAGCCTCTCATCTCTTGACATTCCAGATCCAGAGCTTATGCTTGGACCATCTCCTGCTGCCCTGTCATCAAGAACTGAAGCTGCAAGGACACCACAGTGAAACAATACTGCTTCCTTGCTGCAGAAACATCGCAGTGCTCTCTTGACCTCCAGATTCCCTCCCCATGGCAGTCCTTGTTTCCTGAGATTCCCACTTTAAATTTCCATGGTGCTACATGGTGAACTCCAGCTAAACTTACTCCTTCTATCAGGAATAGCTCCAGGCTCTGAGCAGGCTGTGTTCACCCAGCTTGACCCAGAGCCGTTTCACGGCTGTGCTCTTCAAACACACTGGGCACTGCCTGGTGCCTTCTGTGGCCATTCAGTGCCACTGCCAAGGCTCAGTCCCACCGTCCAAGTCCTCTCCCAGTCCACTGGACCACATCACCTCCTCCAGAGAGCTGTGCACTGGGCTGAGTGGGCATGGTTAGCACAGGTGGTGAGAGCAGAGGGAGGGTAGGTGCCATACAGTCAGTGCCCCTACAGCTGTGGTGCTGCCAGGCCAGCCCCCATCACTGCTCCTCCCTGCTGACAATGGCAGGTGCAGGCACCTCACAGCCCTGCAACAGGTAAAATGGGGCTGTAGGAGGGACTTGGGGCCCAGGAACCGCAGCTCCCAGCCCCTCCAGCAGCCTCCTCCCATGGCCAGGTGCTGCAGCCAAGGTGCCTAAGAGCTGCAAGGCTGCAGCAGAGTCCAGCACTGGTCTGCATCTGGCACAGCCCAGAGCAAGGCAGGAGGTCAATGTGGGTCCTGTGCCAGGAGGGCTTGGTCCCATGGGCTCAGATCCCACTGGTGCAGGCTGCTGGGTGCTGCTCCTCGCTCCTGTCACTGAACAGAAGCCACCTCTAAAGCCTCTCCCCAGGGCCCCTGCAGGGTTAAAAGCTTCTGCTGCGCTTACAGCATCAAGGACACATGGGCTTTTCGTCATGCAGGTAAGACAAACCAGACGGCTCACTAAGGACTAGGTGCCATCCAGTCTCTGCTCTTGGCTGTGGAGGTGAGGAGGGGTGAGAGGGCAGGGCTTCACCAGGTCCTGTCATGCACTACTGAGGGGGAACCTGGTGCTGGCCCCCAGGGTTCCTGGAGGTCTGGGCAGGCTGTGGCTGCTGCTGCTGCCTCCAATAGAGGCACCCAGCCCTTTCCAAGAGAAATGAATCCCATGTTGTTATCTGCTCCCTCAGTTTAGCCATCCCCTCACACTGGGCTTTGGCTGTGCCCAAGGCTCAGGACCCCACCTCCCAGGGCTGAATGCTCCAGCCTACCTGCTCTGCCCACCTGAGTGAATACAGATGCAGCGGCTTGGTGAGGAGAACAACATCCTCCTGCAGGAGCAGCTGCCCTGGCTGGGTATGGAGCACATATGTTCTCCTGCACGAGCAGAGCTGGGTCTCTGGCTGGCTCATATGCCACTGTCACAAGGGTCCCTGCCATCTCCCGAGGGAAGGACGGGAGCCTGACTGGCACTGGTGGTGTCTGTGCTCCCTCTGCTCCCCATCCAGCCTTTCTGGCCTTGTCTGCCTGGGCAGAGGTGTGTGTACCTGCTCTGCTACCTGCACAGGGTAACACCTGCTCAGTCTGTAGGTACTAGGAGAAGTCACTTTCATTGCAAGTGAGAGAGGGAGGAAAAGGGCCGAGCAAGGTGGAGGCTTTTTCCAGGCTCATTCCTGTGCCATCCAAGGGGGACAGGGAGATTCTTCTCCCATATCTTCCTATTCCTTGGTGCACGGGATGTGTGAGGACAAATGGATTAAATCTGGCATCTCTGAAGTGTGGCTGTAGTTGCTGACTGCTGCATCTCTCCAGACCAGGTGAAAGTCAGGGTCATTCCTCTGCATGTTCCTGTGGCTGCTCTGCAGCTCTGGAGTTGCATGTCCAATCCAGCCCAGATTTGTCAGCATGGGGAGGGCACCATCTGAGCCCTCCGGCCCTTGCTGTTCCTCCTGCAGTGACATTACCATTCCCTGCATTCTGTGACACACAGGGTCACTGCTGTGCCCCCACGGTCCCTGCAGGGCTCAAGGTTCATTTCCCGGTGTGATGGGCTCACATCCCCCTTGCTCACTTGCTCTTTTTCCAGGTGTTGAGTCCCAGCTTGGAGCATGAACAGGTGACAAACCCTTATATGCCCAACCTCCTACTATTGAATTTATTAATATTTTTATCACTCTGTACCCTGAAGTGCCTTATTCCTCCTATGCAACAGGCAGTCCCCACCTTTGGCAGTGCCAGGTCCACCTGTCAGCAGCCTCCTGCCTGATGGACAGTAGGAGTAGCATCCAGGCAGGTCCTGGACAGAGCCTTCCCCCCTCACCCCACACAACAGGTACCCATGCCCTCACAAACCAGCTGCTGAGTGCTGTGACAGCTCACACAGCCTGAATTTCCAGTGAATCAGATCCACGTGCATGCTGTGTGGCACTGCAGCAGGGAGGCAGGGGGCAATGCCCAGGGAGTTGGACATTGGGCTTCCCCAGCCTTCACCCCAGGACCCTCTCCCAGCAGCACTGGGACAGGCAGGCTGGGCTATTCCTTCACCAAAATGTTCTTGGCTCAGGCTGGAGCTGGAGGAAGAGCAACAGTCTGAGATTTCCAGACCACTGGATGATACAGTCCTTGTGTCCCTGTCCAACATGTGCAGAAATAGTAATTTAAGAAACCCCAAAATGTGCAGAATAAGTAGTTAAAGAATATGTTGATCTGTGCAACTACTTGAGAGCTTGCCCACACAGAGATTTCCCAGCCTGGCACATCCTGGATGGAGTGACAAGTTAGAATGTCACTGTGCCAGGCAAGGAAGACCTCATCTTCTGACTGAACATTTTCCACTCAAAGTAGTTTTTTTTTTTAAATGTTGAAAAACTAGCAAGTGAAAGAGAAATTAACCAGAACTTAATTCTGCTTCTGCTTAGCAAACCCTGGTATTGCTCCCAGTGCACAGGGAGAAAATACCCTCAGAACAGGATAGTTTTCAGCTGGAGGACCCAAAAGTCACGAATGAAACAGAACTGACACTAGAGCAATTCCAACAGGAAAAAGGGCATAATTTTAACAGTGTTTTGACAGTTTCCTGTGGTAAGCAGCTATAAGAAACAAACTCCCACCAGAAGCAGTGAATTCTCCAGCACTTAATGTTATAAATGCATGACTCATGCATAGATACAGGCTTTGGGCAGGGAAAATAAAACCAGAACAATGGGTCTAAAGCAAGGGAACCAATCTGAAATTAAATCACATTGTTTAATCTTCTGAACAGACATGACAATTGACTTCTGTTGCTAAAAGTACTTTTCCGAGGAGGAAGAGGATGCTTCTCTCTCTTTCCTTCTTTCTTTCTTTCTTTCTTTCTTTGGGTCTTTGCCCACTATATTTGCCCACTGAAGCACCTTGGCCCCACCCATGGAGTCCATGGCATGGGCAAGGTGGGGAGCAGCAGCCCTGGCTGTAAGTGCCCAGCACACTCCACCTCCACCAGCCCCTGGCTGAAGTTCTGAACTGTAAATGCTTCCTCATGCCTCCTCCATCTCTTGGACATGGTGATCACAGCTCCATGTGACATTAAGCAAAACCCTTGTGTCAGGGTGAAAATTGAAAATTGAAATAGGATGATGGAAAAAAGGTTGGGAGTTCCAGGCCAGGAGATCCCTGATGGTTTAAATTTTCCTGTGGCTCAACAAACCCTATGTGATGAGTTGCTCTTTGCTGGAACTTGTACTTTTGTAACTGGAATCCCTGCTTTGTGAGAGATGGTTATTACAGACCAGGAAACAGGATAAAGAAAAAACCCATTTTTTAACTGGTGCAGGGCGATGCCATATCCCCAGCCCAGGGCTGGGGAAGAGCAAGCTCAGGGGCTGTGGCATCTAGGGAATGCTGTGACCTGTCCAGGGGTAGGGAAATATTTACTCACCATAAATACATCCAGGAGAATGGATGCTTGGAATAGTCATCAGGACTAGGGGCTGGGTAGGCAAAGAACTCCAAGAGGTGTGGGTGGATGCCCCCTGCTCTTGGGTTTTTCTGTGTGCTTCTTCTGCACTCAGGTATCCAACACTGGATAGCAGCTCTTTGGACTCCACAATCCCAGTGTCTGTGAAATCTGAACTCGGGAAACTTTCAGCCACTACGGAGATGGGATCGGAGCCACACCACTAGTGACCTCCTTGCCTCATGGGGGGCTGGCTCTGGTCCCTTGGCTCGAAGTTCCCCCCTCCTCCTCAGTGCTCACTTCTGCCCAAAGACTGACCCAGCTTGCCCCATGGCAGGTATGAACCAGACACAGGTGATGGAGTTTGGGCTCCTGGGCTTTTCCCACGGCCGGCCCTTCCTCTTTGCTCTTTTCCTGGCCGTTTACCTGGCCACGCTGCTGGGGAACTCTGCAATACTCTGCCTCGTGTCCCTGGATGCCCACCTCCACAGCCCCATGTACTTCTTCCTTAGCCACTTGTCCTGCCTAGACCTTTGCTACTCCTCGGTGACGGTGCCCAAGATCCTGGCAAACGCTCTGCGCCCACGGGCCACCATCTCCTACGGCGGGTGTCTGGCGCAGATGTTCTTCCTGATGTGGTGCGCGGGGGCCGAGTGCGCCCTGCTGGCCCTCATGGCCTACGACCGCTACGCTGCCGTGTGCCAGCCCCTGCGCTACGCCCAGGCCCTGGGCCGCAGCACCTGTGCCGTGGCTGCCGCCGGCTGCTGGCTCTGGGGGCTGCTGGACTCGGCTGTGCACACCCTCCTGGCGGCCCGGCTCTCCTTCTGCGGGGCTGCCCAGCTCCAGCACATCTTCTGTGACGTGCCGCCGCTGCTGGCGGCCACCTGCAGCGACACCCGCCCCAACGAGCTGGCCCTCCACGTCTCCAGCATCTTTGTGGGCCTCAGCCCCTTCCTGCTTGTCGTGATCTCCTACATTTACATCCTGGCCACCGTCCTCGGGCTGCCACTGGCCACCGGCCGGCGCAAGGCCTTCTCCACTTGCTCTGCACACCTGCTCGTGGTCAGCCTGTACTTCGTGACAGCCAACCTGAACTACAACCGGCCCAGCTCGGGATACTCCCCAGCAGCCGACATCCTGGTCTCCGTGTTGTACTGCATCATCACCCCCATGCTCAACCCCCTCATCTACAGCCTTCGCAACCAGGAGGTTTGGGGGGCCCTGCGGAGGGTTGTGCGGGTGAGTGGCACACCAGGCTCCCCAGGCAACAATGCCTGAGCAGTGCCAGGGCTGCCACAGGCTGCCAACACAGCTCTGGCACTGCAATGACTATCCGTGGGACGTTTGTTACAGCACACCCAGCCTGGGGCTCCCAGCCCAAGCACATGGCACACTGGTATCACTCGTCTCAGCCCCAGCACATCACTGACAGCAGAAGGGCAAAATAAAATCAGGAACAAGGCTACAAGTCCAGGATTCTGTCTTTATTTTTCAGATGCCATGTGCTGAGCTTGGCACAGGACCTGCTGCAGCTGTGCTACTGCCAGAGAACCCTGCAAAACGCAAATTCATGTGGTGCCAGACATGTGCTAGCTCTGAGCATGGCCACGAGCTCTGCCTCAGGGCTGCCCAAGGTCTCCAGTCAGGCCCTGTGCAGAACAAGGGCAGCACCTTGAACTGCAAAACCTGGCCTGGACAAGAGGGGCTGTCCCACCATCCACCATTCCCACGTGCCTTGGCTTTAAATCTGATGTCTGCTGGGTTTCCCCAGGCTGCCAGGGAGGCTCTGCAGCACTGTACATGAGCACAGCGGCTTGCACAGGCCACCCATGGCCTCAGTGCTGCAGTCAGACATGGAGGTGTCAACACTGAGAGCTGGTGGCACTGAACTCACCAGAAATGCTTTGCTTTATGGCCAGAAAAATTTCCCTCTGCAGCTGTTGTGTGTGGTGTGGCTCTGGGTCATGGTGGCTGAGGACTGGCTGGGGGTGTGGGGCTGCCTCAGTCCCCTCTTCCAGGCGGCGTCCAAGCTCAAATGATTCTCTGGATGTGGGGGCAGTGGCCAAATCTGCAGGTGTTTACGTGAGGTGGAGCAGTGCACAGCACTGTGGCAGAACCAGGAGCAGGGGCTCACTGTGGCCAGGGAGATGACACAGGCAGGTCACACCTGCAGTCACACAGCCTGTGTCAACTGGACATCAGCTGGATCCAAACATGCTCATCTGTAGCTCAGTTACCAAGAGATACCCAACAATATCTAATCTGTTCCCAAAGAAACCCACTGGAGAGTCACAACTGGAACTGGGAGGCACACAGCCTTGTTGGCAGCAGTTTGCCATTTCTTAGTGCACAACACATGCTGATTTTACTCTTCAGGGAAAGAAATGTTTCTGTAACCCACCTGCTGGGTTGGGCTGTTGCTCCTATCCAGACAGGTTGTGAGCCTCTCAGTCCTCTTTGCTATTTGCCCCTCTGGATTCTAAAAAGTCCTTGAAGCACCCTCAGTCCAGTGTCACTGGCCACATCAGAGTCTGACCAATGAACCCCTTTCTGAAGAGCCCCTGGAAAGGGACAGCAGGAAACACAGCAGAAACTGCACAAGGAAAAAGACTGAGGAAGTTACCTCAGAGAAACAAAAAACCCAAAGCACTCCAAACAGAAACCCGAAAGCCAACTGGCCAGAAACCCAAACAAGAAACCTCTGGAAAAGTTACATTAAAATTGATAATTTTTAACCTGAATCCAAATGCACCTTTCCTGTGACAGACAGACACAGCCTTTGGGTTTTCCCAGGATCAAACACTGAGCAGGCAGGCCACACTCCTGCCCAGGTAGTAAGGGCTTGGTCAACTGCTGGGTGGTCCAGACCTCACCTGCCAACCACACTGAACTCTAAAGCTTTAATGTCACAGTGGGACCCCCTGCACACACTACTGGCAGGGGCAGTGACTGGGCTCTGCTCCCACAGCCCCTCAGGTGCTGTTCTACTCAGCTGTCCCTGGTTTATTCCTGCTGTGATGGTACCTGCATCCCACAGATGAACAATTCTGAGCTGAGCATCCACCTAAGAGGTACTGACTTGAGGGAGGGCTTTGCATTTCTGAAAACGGTTTTAAACTTTAGCAATAAAATGTTTCTTCCTGCCCTGCTTTCCACCTGCCCAGCCTTTTCCTCACATCTGTGATGAAGAGTCAGGGGGCCTTTTCAGGAGCCTCCAGCAGGCACAGGGGACATGAGCTGTCACAGAATCACTGGGACACAATTTGAGCCAGGCAAGAGCACAAGCTGTGAAGGAGGGCACAGCCCCTGGGGACAGACACACCTGCACCCAAAAGGGGTCCACAGACCGTGTTCATGTTCCTCTGATCCATGCTGCAAACATGGCTCATCCTAAAAATGGAAACCCTTCCTTGGAATAAACACAAATTTGGCTTTCCCAGTGCTCTTTTCCCTGACCCCTGAGTAGGATGCGATCCAAGGCCACAGCAACTGACAAAGGTCCCACAGCTCACATCCCTTCTGCCTTGCCTGCACTAGATTTGGCATTTCTGCTCTGGGAATTGCCCCACTGGGAGCAGGACACACTGGCTTGCTGGCTGACAGGTGGGGCAGCCTAGATAGAAGAGACCTTATATTGCACCCATATGCTCTTAAACCATCCCACCTTTCCTACCTGGAAGCGAATGGGAATCAAAATCCTCTTGGGCATAAGACAAAACATTCCCTCTGGCACTGCCAGTTTGCTCCTTGATATTTCTCTGAATTGGATATACCAAGCTGAGGCAACTGAAGCTGATAACATGGGAGAGGCTGAAGCAGAGACAGGCTGCTGTGATTTGACACTGGTCAAATGCCAGGCATCCACAAAAGTCACTCACCCTCCCCTGTCACAGCTGGGCAGAGGAGGGAAAAAATTAAATGAAGGGTTCATGAGTTGAGATAAGGACTGTGAGAAAACACTTCACACCATGGTCTTCACCACAGCCTGCAGAGTAATCTCAGCTCCAGTGCCTGGAGCAGCTCCTGCCCCTCCTTCTCCACTGACCTTGGTGTCTCCATGTTTCCCTCACATGTTCTCACCTCCTCCATGGTGAAGCAGCTGTGCCCCTGCAGCCCACGGGGATCCGCAGGGGATGCAGAGATCCACCTACAGCCCATGAGGGAGGTGCCCATGCTGCAGCAGGTGAATTTCTGGAGGAGGCTCTGATCCTGTGGAAGACCCGGTGGTGAGAGGGTCCCTGCTCCCAGGCGGGAGCAGCCTGTCCTTGGAGGACTTCACCCCATGGGAAGGGTGTCCCACACTGCAGCAGTTTTAGAAGGACTGCTGCTCATGAGACTGGACCCACTCTGGAGAAGTTCTTGGAGAACTGTCTCCCATGGGAGGGACCTCACAGCCTCACAGGGAAAGGACTCCCCTCCCAGAGCAGTGGAAGAAAATCTCAGTGATAAACTGACCAAAACCCCCATGCCCTGTCTCCCTGCACTGTTGGGGGGAAGGAAGGGCTAGGGGGAGAAAAGGTGTTTTAAAGGCTTATTTTATTTCACATTATCCTGCTCTGACTCTGCTGGCAATAAATTAACTTTGCACCTCTAAGTCGAGCCTGTTTTGCCCTTGGAGTCTTTTCTCCTGGTCTTTATCTCAAGTCATGAACCCTTCATTAAATTTTTCTCTCCTCTGGCCCGCTGTGGCAGGGGAGGGTGAGTGAGTGACTTTTGTGGGTGTCTGGCATTTGGCCAGTGTCAAACCACAACACAGGCAAAAGTTTGGAAGGAAGCAGCTTGCACTGTGCACATTTCATTGCAGAAGCTTCACATAATTTGCTGGGAAGAGGCCGACTCTGCCATGGCACTGTCCCCGCCACCAGCCTTCATCCACCATCTCAATGTGCGTGATTGTGTCATCAGGATCAAAAGAAATCTCATCATCTCCATCTGCAAAAATTGTCAAGAAAAGACAGTCACAATGCAAAGAGAACCCCAGAGAGAGCTGGTTCACATGCTTCCTCCCACCTTCCCCCAGGCAGAACAAGTGCTCTGGTAACCTCCAAGAGTTTACCTCACCCAACCCCTGTTCAACAGCACAGATAAAGCAGAGGAAGAGCAAGACCTCAGAGATGAAAGACAAAGTTTCTCTGTTCCTGTCCTGCTTTGAGCCAGGACAAGGCTAATTTTTTGCAGTAGCTGGGAGGGGCCATGACCAAGAGATGGAGGTTATCCTACAACACCTCATGTCATTGCCAGAGGCGGGGGAAAGGGACTCTCGATTCCAAGGAAGATGGGGTTTCTTCTGGTTGAGAAAATGTGGTGGAGGGAGCCATCCAATATTGTCTATTGGTGGGTGTTTTTCCATGTGAATGATTTATTTTCTTATACCTTTGTTATTAACTTTGCTGTTACTATTTGCTTTCTTATTGCTGTTTGCAGTAAATTGTTCTTATCTCAGCCTGTGATCTTTGCCTTTTTGTGCCTCCAGCTGGAGAGGAGAAGTGATGCACTTTTTTTTTACTGGGAGTACTAAATTGGAGAATACTATTCCTACACCATGCCAGGTCTCGTTCTGCTTCCCAGGTGGAAGAAATTTAAGCCACCAAGTCACAGTGCTTTCCCCACTTCTGATGGGCTGAACCCCCATGTCCCCGTTGCACAGCCCTGCCGGGGCACAGTGCCTTCCCCTAAGCCCTGAGGGCAGACTCACCTCCTTGGTAATCGTAGAGAGCCACTGCACAGATCCCGAGGCTCTGCCCCTCATAAGCACTGTCCATGCTCCCTGCAGAACACAGTACAGACAAATGACACAGAGGCTGAAGCAGCCACATAGTCCTGGTCAGTGCCACCCTCCAGCCCAGCTCTGGGGAAGCACATCCAAACCCTGTCAGCAAGGAGAGGTGCACCACAGCCCAAAGCAAGGTGTGAGTTCCCTCCCCTTCTTCAAGGAGACAGTTGGGTCCTGATCTTTCATTCTCCTCTCCCAAGAAAAAGGCTGGAAATAACTCCAACCTCTTCTCTTGCCATCTCCAGTACCAGCAAAGCTGTGATGGAAGCACTGACAGCAGCCCATGCAGTTTGCTCCTGTGCTTGAATAAAGGCTACCTGCATTCCTCACACCAGGAGACTCCACCTGACCAGGTCTCAGGAACACCAGCCACATGGGGAATGGCCTGAACCAAAGGCACCCCCAGGCCCCAGGGCTGCACTGGCAGCCGCTTGCCAGGAAACTGCAGCAAGAGCATTGGTCCACATACAGCTTCTCCTGGGCCTGTGGCAGCCTCCTGCCCAGACCCTGATCCAGCAGATCCTGCTGTCCCATCCAGCATCCCACGCAGCTCATCTGCACCTTAGAGCTGGGCAGGGAAGGGGGACACAACCAAGTCTCCATCATCAGAAGCTGCTATCCTGACCACAGTAGACTTCAGGATAAAAATTCCCTCTGGAGTTTGTCCCATACACCCAGTGAGGTTAGTGGACAGGTACAAGCTCCCCGAGACATGGGCTTTTCCATCAGTACTCACCCAGGTGGGGCTGGCTCTGTCTGGGCTCTTGAGGAAGGATCACCTCATAGTCTTCACCTGCATCTCCTCCCAAGTCATAGGTGGCATCCAGCTTTCCCAGCGGGGCAGGCAGCTCCTCATAGTCAGCACCTCCACTGGTAATGTCACAGTAGTCAGAGGGCTCTGGCAGCTCCTCATAGTCTCCACCAGCATCCAAACTTATACTGTAGGTGGGCTGGCCCTGGCTGGGGACCTTGCACAGCTCTGCATCCAGATCTGCTGGCCTTGGTGGCAAAGTGGGTGGTACTTCTTCATCCTCCCTTTCGGCCTCCTGTCATGTGGAGGGAAAGTGACAGGAAAGTCACCTGCAAAGCACCCACCACAGGCAGCTCTTCCCTGACTCCCAGCACCTGACACAAGGCAGCCCCTTTCCTGCTGCCAGGGAACAATTGGAGCATCGTCCCCTGCACACCAGGGAAACAGCTGAGCTATCCAGGCTGTGCTGAACCACAGCTGGGATTGCTCTGGAGACCCTCAGGACTCATGTGTTTGAACTCTGTTCTTACTTCACTACAGCCCATGGTAGTGCCACTGCACTGACCCACTCCCAGAGCTTGTCCCATGGGGTCAGGTGCTCTGCAGCCATGTCCCATCCCCATCCCAATGCTCCCCCTTATCCTTCCAAAGCCTCTCACACCCCATGGCTGTGCTCCACATCTTCCTGCAGGGCTGCACATAAAGCACAGCCCCTCGCAGGTGCAATCCCCTCTGCCTGTTCCCCTCCCCAGCTCTCCCAGGTTGCCTTGGCACCTGCTCTCCTGGTGACACGGGCTGGTCCCCAGCAGTGCTGCTGGGCACCCTTGCTGGCATGGCTGGAGGGGCTGCCCCAGTGTGCTCCTTCTCTCTCGGAGGGATTTCCTGCTGGAGAAAAGCCATCAGACCGTTCAGTCCCTTTGAACAATGGCTGTTCACATTCCCAACAGAGCAACTCAGAACATCTTCCTCCACCTACAAACCTGCTCTGGGCCTGGGCACTCACAGGCTGGTGACAACAGTGGGGCAGCCCCAAAGAGGAGCATTTTGAGGGGGGGACAGCTTCACTGTTATCACCCCTGTGTCCTCTGAGTGTAGGAACAGCACCAGGTGGGAAGGCAGGTAAACACAGGGGCTGGATGCCATCTCCAGTTTGCTGGGATGCATCCCACATACAGATTGCTACGATGGCAGTGCTGGGGAGCAGTTACCACACTGTTTGCCACGCATCAGAGGCAAAAGAAGCTGAGGTCAGAGCACAGGCCCCATGGTTGGATGCAGATTTGTCCTTATATGAGTGGTGTGCTGAAAAGGAAAGTCCAGTGGCAACTGTAAAGCTCAGTGGCCATTCTTAGCAGCTGCAGGGAAGTTTAGGCAGGAGGTTACCCTCAAGAGGCCAGATAGAAGGACATGGAGCTGCGAGGCTCTGAGGAAAAGTCTGTGTCATGAGTCTTGGAGGACATGGCAAGACAGCTCTGGCTCACCTGCTCCCGGGCCAGCCGGGGCTCCCGGGCCCGCCTCACCCGCTCCTCCTCTGCCTTCCTCCTGCTCTCCTCCTCTGCCGACCTGGCCATCTGCTCAAACCGTGACCGCAGGCTGCTGGTGCCACTGGAAGCTCCTGGGAGGAGACAGCTGATTGACACAGCCCTACATCTTCCTTCTACCACCCCAAGTATCAAGGAGAAACCCAGACCTCTGCCTTTTCCTTACAGTTCAGCCACCTTCTCCTGCCCTCCAGCACAGGTTAAACCCCCATCTCACCACAGCACACACTTGCCAGCATGCTGCCACAGAGGGCCTGTGAGGCCCACAGCTTCCTAAGCCCAGAGCTGGTAGTCAGGTCTCACCTGCCTCCAGGGGTCTTGTTTTCTCAGAGGAGGAGGTAGGAGCTGTCATCTCATCAAAGCCAGCAGCACTCTGCAAGAGGAAGTGACAGAATTGTTCAGCTTGTTGGGCAATGCCAGTGCTGGCTTTGGGTACTGGTGATGGCAAGCTTTGTTCCCAGGAGTGCTTGTCCTCACCTGAACACCTGCCCTGGCCCAGAGGAGACTGTTTGTTGGCTGCAGTCCCTGCTTCTGACACCTCCCTGTGCTGGGGACGTGCCTGTTGCCCCCCAGCCAAGGACACAGGTGTCCCTGCCCAAGAGGTGGCACTGAGAGCTGGAAAGGTGCTGTGGAGCCCAGGAAGGCTGAGCAGTGGCACAGGACGGCAGAGCTTGGGGGCGCCCTGTGGCAAGGAGCTGGGAGGATGCCTGGGAGGATGCCTGGCCATCTGCCTCTTCCCCAGGCCCAGGGACACTATGCATCCATCCCTGCACTCCCCGTGGCATGAGGCCTGAGGGCACTTCCCTGCTGGATGCACAGCTGCCTCACCTGCCCTGTGTGTGCAGGGGCACAGGCTGGAAACCAGCACCTGTGTGTGAACACCTGCGGCATCCCTGGCTTCAGGAGGTATGGAGAGAGGCTGGACTGGGAATAGTATTGGTGGGAAGGGTGAAGGAAAACCAAAGTGAGATAGAGAAGGCTGAAGGGTTTATCTGCTTTCATGAGAAAACTACTTCATGCAAAAAGGAATGAGCAGGTAGGACCCACATTGCAGCTTGACGCCTTACACCAGGTGTCACAATAGGCTGGGGGCTGACTGCAGCCATGGAGCCCCAACAGCAGCTCTGCTCTCCCCACAGAAAACACACCTGAGCAGGCAAACCAGGTGTCCACAGGTCAGCAGAGGCCTGGACATACTGTTTATATGACAGCATTTGTATTTTATGTGAGCCTTAGTCTGATACTGAGCATCCAGAACTTTACCAAAGGGGAATTCAGGCTGTCTGAGAGTCTGTTATGCTCTGCTGTGGTGCAGTGAATTCAGCATTTCTCCATTCCTGAGGACCAGGCAATCTGAAACTTAGTTACTTGCCAAAATAATCCTTATTTTTACCATGTTAGTTTATGCTTCAGTATTCTCAAAATGCACAAATTCTTCTCTTTCAGCTGGGCAAAAAGCAGTGATTAGGAGCAAGCAATTGCAGGCTGCAGCAGTCTTACCTTATCCACTCTATCCTTCTGGACCCCATAACGGCCTCCAAACCCCTTGGCATAGTCTGTATGGAAAAAAAAAGTTATTTTATAGTATTTTGTATGCACCTCTGACTTTGGTATGCTGTGACCTGTGATATGAGTTTGCATGTGTTATCTCTAGTTAGTTCCATATGTGATGACATACAGATAAAGCTAAGTGCTCAGGACAGTAGCTTTTAGGATCAATCCCACCCTCCTTTCACCTGAGGGCACAGGTGTGCAGGGCTGTAGCTGCCAAACCTGAGCCCAAGGCACCAGGGTGAGGCCAGTCACCTCACCTGAGAGGAGTGTGGTCCTGTTCAGTGAGGTCAAACATGCTTTACACAATGCATTCCTGGGATCTGCTCTGCCTCACTCCTGAGAGCTCCTGACTTCAGTGTGTGACTCATGTGTGCAAAGAGCAAATCTGGATGGAATTGGGGCAGGGAGGTTGCAATGAACTCATGGTTAGGAATGTTCCTCACAGAGAAAGCACGGCAGAGTCTGGGAGTCCTGACTGAGGGACTCACATTCCATGTCCCCCACTGGTCCAAGCTCCCACCCACTCTGCCCTTGTGCTTTGGGGTTCACTGTGTCTCAGCTGCCCTGCAGCGTGCTGGACACATTCTGTTTCCAGCAGCTGGATCTCTTACTACAAACCACAAGCTCCAGACACAGGTCTCCGTGTGCTCTAAGGAAACTGCCACCACCTCTGGCAACATTGCCCGACCTCTTTGGGATGCGTGGGGTTGCACTTCTTCCTGATGGTCCCAGCCAAGGGCATTCTTGTCCTGACGATCCCTCTGGACCCCAAACTTCCCACCAAAGCCCACAGAATAGTCTTCAGCCACAGAGATCCAGATCAGGGCATGGAAGAGAACATACAAGAGAGGGAAGGAAACAAGTGGCAGCAGTGTGAGTTCAGGCTATTCTCACAAGTTTTCCATGCCCAGGACTTAGAGAAAGATGTGGAACAAAGCCAGATTTCCCCACCAGTGCTGCAGCAACAGCCCTCCCTTCTCCCTGGGATATGTCATCTGCTATTAGCACCTGCCTGGGCTTCCCCTTCACCCTTCCTTTGGTGATATGCTCCAAGAGATCCCTGTGGCCGCAGAACTCTTCTGCTGCTCTTACTTTAGCCTGAACTCTTCTCAGCAGCCATGCACTGTGCAATGGCTTTCTTCACCTGGCCCATTCCCAACAGCTCCCTGTTGCTCTTCCACCACTCTTGCAGCAGATTGCAAATGCCCTGCACTGTGTCCCATAGTCCCAGTGGGCACAGTCCCCAGCTCCAGCCCTGACACTGCCTGCTCCCTCCCCTCAGCTGGCTCCCCCAGCTCCCTCACCTCCTCCAGCACCCCCAGTCCCTCCAGCTCACCTGGCTGCCATGGCTCACCTTTTTGAGAGTCATGCTTCTCTACTTGGCTCTTGTAGTCAAATCCCACAGCTGCTTTGTCCACCTTGTCCCTTTCCACTCCGTAACGGCCACCAAAGCCCTTAGAATAATCTGAGGTGGTATATGGAGTCAAATGCTGCCCCCAGCATGGGGCTGGTGAGGAGAAGACAGGGACTGGCAGAGGGAAGGGCCCCCAGGGAGAAGGGACAGCAGCAGACATTATGGAAAACACCATAGAAAGTGAAGGGTTGGAGGGGACAGAGTGGATGGCAAGGATGAGAGCCCACAGGAATGGGGGCACAAGGCAAATGGGGGTCGGGGCACCAGGAGACACAACAGGCCTGGAGGAAAGGAAGAAAACAGACGTGCCAAGGACAGTGGGAGTTCTGTCACCCATGAAGGCAAAGCCAAGCAGGGCTTGGGCACTGACAGCCCATCCCTCATCCCACTGACATCAGTCCCACCTCCAGAGCCAGGATTTCAGCCTGTGGTCTGCCAGCCTCAGGAAAGGGCTGTGAGTAAGACACTGAGCCTTGGGAGTACAGGAATGGCAAAAGGGCTTACACTTGCTATCATGGAATCTCAGCTTCCACAAGGATGCACCTGATCCTAGGGACTGCCACCAAGGCTGAACCCCCTCTCTGCAGACCTGCTCCCACTCTTCTCCCTGGCACGCTGGCCATTGTGTGAGAGCACAGCACAGTTGCCTTGTGCCTCTCCTTTTTCCATCTCCAAACCAGTGATCCATTAATGACTTCAACCATGTTCAGCTGTTTTCGAAGGACCACCTAGTTATTACTGGCTGATTCCTGAGACATTTCAGCCTCCATCCTGACTCCTGCCTGTAAAGACTCCTTCTTTCAGACACCTGCCTGCTCAGTCTCTAAATCCTGCCCTTCAGGAGCAAATCAGTCACCTCTCCCTGTTCCCTGCTGCTATTCTCACAGGTCTGCATTTCAGGGGACTGAGTTGAGGCTTCTCCAACAACTTCAGCTGTACCAATCCATGGAGGCTGTGATCGGGAGAATTATGCATAAAATCATTTTGCATTCCAGAATGGATCTCTGTTTCATAGAAGCTCAGTCATCTGTAAGTCCTAAAAAATCTTAAACTTATTGTGACTAAACTATTATCTACCTATGGGACTGTTATGAAATGGATCTTTAAGAGAGCTGTTTTCAGTAAACACAGATTTTATGACTGTTACCTTGCTGCTGGAGATCCCAGTATGGACACATTCTTATGAAAAGCAATCCAAACACTCTGTTTCTGACATTTCCATTTCCTGAGCAATTTCTGTGGTTTCACACAGCCTGATGAATTCCTATGTCTACAAGAATATGTTAATGGAGCACAACTGCATTATTCATTATTTTAAGATGAACTAAGAATGCCTCAAACCATTTTCCTTCTCTTATAGTTTCCTTTTAAATGAACCTGATTCAGTTCTTTCCTTGGTAATGCAATATTCTTCACATTTACCTGAAACAGAAATAGACCATACCCTCTCATCTTTCCTTGGGTACAGGATATTTAAAATACCCTTCGTTTCAATTCTTGCATTGTTTGTTGAATTATCTGCAGAAGTCTGCAGAAGTTTGGACACTTTGTAGGGTTTTGCTTTCATATCCGTTGCTGTGCCTTTTCCTTACAGGGCTGCTTTTCCAGCAATCACTTCTCAAGTGCTGCAGTGGTCAGGCTTCCTCTGGAGCAGTTCTATGAAGGGCTTTGAGAGGAGAGGAAGCACTAGCCATCCATCACAGGGTGAGGTGTCTCCTCTGCTCAGCCAGGACGGGGTTTCCACCAAAGCAAAGCAGAGACCAGCAGGATGAGGTATGAGGATGGTGACAGGACAGCAGCAAATGGGGCCCCAAGGGTGAAGGACTGGGAACAGGAATCTGAGTCAAGAGACAGGAGACTGTGCCACAGCCAACAGCACGGGATACTGGGAGCAGAAGAGAAGCTGGGCAAAGGGTCAAGGGGCCACATGTGCCCACGGACTTGCCTTTCTGGGACGAGTGTTTCTCCACCTCACCCTTGTATTCAAAGCCCAGGGCTGACTGGAACAAGAAGGGGAGGACTGTCAATCATCCTGAGGGCCAAGATGGGTCTCAGCCTCCCTCCCCTGGGGTCAGGCTGTTACTGGCTCCCTGCCTAGTGCTGCAGCATGAAGGGGCAAACACCACAGCCCCTGGACAAGCAGTGTTGTGCCTGGATGGGACAGGCCCACCACAGCAATGCATACCAGTTACCCCCACGGGTGCCCCACACTGCGTCATCGGCCACTGCCCTGCACGCAGGTGAGCTGTGCCTCAGTGTGACCACGGCATGTGGCACACCCTGCATGCCCCGAGCTTTGAAAACAGAGCCACAACCTGGCGTGCAGCCATGCTCCAGGGGCAGCACAGGCCACAGGTACTTATTTCAGCTGCACTGTCCAACACACCTTGTCTGCTCGGTCCCGCTGGACTCCAAACTTGCCGCCAAAGCCCTGGGCTGCATCTGTCTGGGAGGAGTGCTTCCCAACATCAGCAACGTATTCGTGTCCTACTGCGCACTGAGAGGAGAGTGTGACATGAGCATCTGTGGTGGACAGGCAGAGGCACCACAGCTGCTTCCACGAGCTGCTGACACACTCACAGCCGCAGGGTAACAGGTCCAAGCTGACTGTGTGATGGTGCCCATGCTCTCCATGTGGCCTTTGCCAGCAGCAGCTCTGCTCTGAGGCCTGGGAAGAGCCTCAAGGGCTGTCATCTCACAAACCATCCCCACTGCCAGCTCATTAAGCAAAGTACAGGATGCCAAATTCCAGCTGCTCTCAGGTGCTGGTGGAGTTGCATGGTGGATAATCACAGGGGGAGACAAGACAAAGATGCAGATAGGCACACACAGCCGAGAACTCCAGGCAGAGGTCTGGCACCCATCCCCTGTTTCTGCATATGACAGCAAGGGCAAGCAAACCTGGCCACAGGCCAGGCCAGGCCAGGATCCTGCTCTCCCTGCTGAAGGTGCTGTGGCCAGGAACCAGAGACATTCTATGCCAAAATGGAACAGCTGTGCTGAACCACAGTGAGGGTGTTTTTGTTGAGCCACTTCTTGACCTTTGTCTGGTTTCACCAGGATGCTGCAAGTTTTCAGCTTCTACCCCTTCTCCTGAGGAATGTGTGCAGTTCCTGACTACAACAGCTCTGGCAGGGAGAGCAGGGAATTTTTGAGGACAGTCTTTCTCACCCTGCCATCCTGGTTCAATCCCACAGTGACCACACCTATGGAACTCTACTGCAATCTAATCATCTCACTTCTGAGAAAGAAGCATTAAATGCTGAAAGGTGCAGGAAGAAGTGTGATAATGATTCTCACAAAACATAGACCAGATTTGATGTCTAGGGCTTTATCTTGGGATGACACAAGGTCTGTAACGCAGAATATGAGGATGGAATTACTATACATTAGTTCTCCAAGCACAAGTAGGGAGGCACCAGATTTAATTGTTAAGCAGGCTTGAACAGCCACAGGAAGTCCTTCACAGCTAAAGGGAGCATTGCAAGGAAGTTGTAGAGACAAGTTATACAAATGAATTCAAACAGATCCTGGAGGCAGATTATGGGCTAGCTGGACATGTGTGAATCTGTGCAGCCATGCAAACTCTCCATTCTCTCCCTTCAGGGTCAGGCCAGAAAAGAGGGATGCCATTTCCTTTATGAGAAAAGCACTTTTCCACTGAGGCCCAGGGAAGCCTCCCACAGCTGTTACCTTATCCATTCGGTCTTGCTCTGTTCCAAATTTACCCCCATAGCCATAGGATGCCTTGGGGCCTGTCTCCAGCTCCTTCTTCTTGATGACCTCATGTTCCTCTGATACCTTGCTCCTCAGCTGATGGATGCTGAGACAGAGACAGAGCAGGTTAGTGTGGGATTTTGCAGAGCCATGCAGCTATCTGGAGCATCCCTGTGCCCCTGCACCAGCCAAAGTCCAGCAGGACACACACGCAGGACCAGCTGCCCGTGCTGGGCTCCCCTGGGCGCCAGCCACACACGCAGCCACTGTGCCTGAGAGGGCACCCCGGGGACTAGCAAGGGACCAACGGGCTCAGGAGGACATCCAGCCCCGCTCCTGCAGCCCTGTTCAGGGCTACATCCCGACCTTTCGGGACCCCACACCTTCCTTTTCCCGGGTGCCGCACTGGACACCCTGCAGGGCTGCACTGGGCTGTCCCGGGCAGGGAAGGCGCGGGCAGCCTTTGCACCGGGGCAGCCCCACGTACAGGTGTCCGCCCGCGATCCCCCACAGCTGCGGGGCGGACTCAGCCAGGAGCCGCAGAACGGGGCCCGGGAGGCGCCCGCCGCAAGCCAGCCCGGCTGTGCCCGCTCTCCTCCGCAGGGCCGGCCCCTACCCCGGCAGGGCTCGCTCTGTCCCCGCGGGGCTGGTCCCCCACGCCCCCCGTCCCGGTCCCGGTCCTGGTCCTGGTCCGCCCCGCCGCACTCACTCGATGTGCCCGGCGCGGCCGGAGCCCTCGATGGTTTTGGCTCCCCAGCGCTGCTCCCGCTCGGAGATGTCGTTCTGCGGGACGAAGCGCGGCCGTCAGCCCCGGCCCGCACGGGGCAAGGTGCGCCCCCAGGCAGGGCGAGGCCGGGCAGGGCAGGGCCGGGCCAGGGTCCCCGACCCGCTCCGCAGAGCCGAGGTGACACCTGGCATGTGCGGAATTCACTGGTCGGGAAAATATTCGAGAAGCCGCAGTGACCTCTGGCCTGGCCATCACAGTCTTGTGTTGTAGCTTTGTGGAAGGTGTACATATAACATATATTCTATAAAGTGAAGCATCAACAAAGTCTTTCCTAGTATACAATAAAGCTGAAAATATGTATATATGAAATAGAATGAAAAAAATATTACAAAGTCTTATTCTGTTCATGCTTAGTTTGATTGCTTCCACAAATAGAAGAAACTGAGAAAAAAAACCGGACAGGGTAGATTTTATCTGACATTAATAACTTGAAACTATGAGAAAAGAATTTGATTTTCTGCACCAAACTAGAATTTCTTACTAGAAATAACTAGGCAAGACTGAACCTCAAAACCACAGGACTCTTGTCCAACAGGAGAGGTTTATTAGGAAAGTAATAGAGAACCAAATGGAAAATGAAAATCATGACCCTGTACAAATGCAGAGTTCCCCTTCCACTCTCTCACCAGCTCACTCAGAGTTGAACTAGATAGAAAACAAGAGTGTAAGAGGCACAGAGCTGCACCTGCACAAGTTGACTGTAAATAGAATAGCATTTTTCATCTGGAAAAATGATAAATGAGCAAAATCTTAGATCCTGTACAGTTACAAACAGTGTGGGACAGAGAAAATGTGTTTGCTGTGTCTTGTAACATAGGTTGTGGAGAGGACAAGGGAAGTTACCAGAGAGCAGGTTTAAGACACCCAGCATATTCTGCACTCCTTAAGTGCCATTACTTGTGGTCAGACATGGGGTGTGCAATGATGTAGGAAGTTCTGGAGACTAAACCTGGAGATGTGTCAGAGGTGGCTCAGGCAGGTGACCTGGCAGTACCTGCGAGGGGCTGGTGGCACCCAGGTGATCCTGCCCTGCCAGCCCTGCTGCAGCCGTGCTGAGCCCTGAGCCCCAACCCAGCCGAGCAGCAAGTGCCCAGGGCCAGGAGCTCTTCACACCACCAGTATAACAGTTGCCACATCAGACACTTACCACAAAATCAGGGTCCGTGTCCCAGTCGTCCCCCTGAGCTTCCACTTTCACTGACACATTGTGCCCCACAACTGCTTTCCACATCTGCACAACAAGGACATAGTGTCACCCAGGGTGGCCACACATGGCCACAGCTGGCTTACACCCACTCACAGCAGAACTTGGGCTGGAGGGGGCCCTTACAGGCCACCTGTCCTCACACATCTGTCCCTCATAACAGCACAGGGCACCCCAAAATAGCTGCTCCTGAGCCCCAGCATGTCTTACAGCAAATCACACAGGGAGTTGTAGGTGTAAACCACAGCCTTCATGCACCTTGACTGCAGTAGGAACACACACCTTATTGCAATGTAAATGAACACTGGCATCCATTTACCAGATTCTGCCTTTCCAACACACATTAATTTTCTGTGCTGTGGGAGGCTGTTCCCTGCGTTGCCCCCTGTTAGAATGGTTGCACACACCACTATGCTGTGCTCCAGCACTGTGACACTGTGCTACTGGAACTGAGGAGGACTCCTCAAGCCTCTTGTCTGCTTTTCAAGTGTTTAATCCCTGCCCAGTAGCCTAGAGAAGAGTCAGAGCAAGGCTGGACAGTGGTGTGACAGAGCTGGTACTCTGTGGTGTTCACGTCTGTCACATGGAGAAAATGGGAAATGGGGCTAAAAGTACTGTAGAGCTAAACTGGCTGAGGCTGTGGTTAACCACTCCTGTAGGCCTGGAGGAAGTGATGGGCCCAGGAAGTGGAAGTTAAAAGTAATGCGAAATCTAAAACCCCTGCATGTCATTTTCAAGGTGACGGTGAAAGAAACATGATGAAAAAGCCCTCCCCAGACAACGGAGTTTTTACAAAATGAGAGAGGGAGGAGTTGGCTGCCCCTTACACCCCAGAGCAATCACTCTCATCAGAGCCCCATCCCTTCATATCCCACCCTTTACTGCCTTCAGTGTTGAGGAACCGCAAGTTCTCTGTTGCCCAAAGCAGCTTTTTCATGGGGCAGAGAGAAAGATTGAAGAGAATGTGGAGGAAAGACTGAGCTGAGCCCTGTTCTCCATCACCCCAAACTATGACCAAATCAACAGGAAGGAAGAGACCTCCTGTGTGCTGGATCTTCAGTTAAGAGCAGCTTTTACCATGTGCTGCTCAGCTGTGCTACCCCCTCACTCCCATGGCTGCACAGAAGCCTCAGACAGCTCTGAGCACTTGCGGCAGTTGCCCTCTGTGAAAGCAAAATGTATATGCTGAGTAATTAGGTAATTCTCTGTTTATGCTAAGTAATTAACTGTCCCACATCAAAAGCTGCTTAAGTGAATAACCTTCAGGTTTAGTACAGTGCACTGCTCAGTTTCAAGCTGTCCTTCCCAGAGAACCAGCACTGTAAGGCCAGGGAGCGCAGAGAACAGAAATGAGCACAGCAGAGATGATTCTTTTGTTAAACAAAGGCCAGGTAGTCAGCTAAGGGAGAAGGTGAAGGGCTAAGGCAGACCTGGTTTTAGGCCTTCTCCATGTGCCTTAGGACCACAGCTGGTCTGTGCCATTTACCACAGACAGCAATCCGGTGCCAAACTGAATACAGCTAATTGCAATTAGAGGCAGGGGAAGCAGAAAGGCTCATGTGGACAACACAGTCCCATCTAACATCACCTTTATTCTTTTCCCCTCCTTCATTTATTGGCTTCTCTCACGCCAAAGATTTTTAAAGTTCGTTGCTCATTTTGTAAAGCATAAACCAGCAGTAATAACCAGCTAGCACAGGGCTGCTTATCATCAGGGCAGCTGATTTGAGCTCAAATAAGATGGCTCAAGGTTTTAAATGCTGCTGTAAATGGTTCTTGACCACCCATTCTCCAAAGCCACCTGCCATGCATTGTGGGAACCATGACAAACCACAGGCTGTAATCATATCATGAGGCTCTGGACTCTGTCTATATGAGAAATATCAGCCAGGGTAGCATTTCAACCCTTCTTTTGTCCCATTTTCCCCTGGGAAAACATCCACTCTAGCACAAATACAGGGCTACTACAGCACATTCGTGCTGGTAGATTTGGAAATGTGGTTCTTTAGAGCCTCAAACACAAGAACTACAATGATGACAGGACAACAGCCTAAGAAGCAAATGCCGAGCATTGCCCACTTAAACATGCTTGGTCAGGAAGTAGTGATCTTTGCCCACCAAACACTACACTTTTTCGTAGTCATTTCTCACTTTCCACACCCAAACCTCCCTCAAGTTTTCTTACCTTTAAAGGCTCACCAGTTCCTGCTGGCAAACTTGCTGCTTTTTGCTCAAGGACCTGCTGCCAGAGACAGCTTTGGGCCTGCGTCTGCTCAGAGTTCCGGTTTTAACTTCAGCTCTTTTCACTTCCTGCACCCCAGCCCCCAGCCCTGCTCAAGTCATGAGTCCCAGAGCTGGCCCCAGTGCTGCAGTTCCCCTGCAGGCTGCCTCTGCCCTGAAACACTGATGCAGTGCACACCCAGAGTTCTCCCATCAGCACACTGGATCGATCCCATCAGGTCCCAGCACATCTTGTGTTTTAAAGAAGACTCTCACATGGGTATAAAAACCAAAGTTCTGGTGGAGGTGCAAATCCTGAAGCCAGGTCTTGAGCATGCCTTTTGTTCAGTATCTCTCCCCATTACTTGGAGGATTAAGGAAAACACTAACTGTGCTCCTGAGCCTTTTCCCATTCTGCCCAGGGCCCTGAAAATTCCTTTGATCAAACCTGGACTTCTTGTTGCAGTATCACCAGTACCCACATGAAAAAACAGAATGGGCAGAGTCCAAAGGCTGCACTGAACTTAAGTCAGTTGTCTGCTGACATCCCTGCCTCAGGCTTCTGGGAGAGAGCAAACACTCCTGAAAAGACTCTAGAACATGGGTGCTTTCATTGCGCTCAGCAGAGACTCACCTGTGACTGCAACCCTGTTGTTTCTCTTCAGCACTGGCCTTAATGCTCATTATGAGAGGTGGGTTATTCTACCCTCAGTGAGGGCACCTGCACAGGTTCCTTGCACCTCATCATGTGCCGTGTCTGCCATTCCCAGACCCTCACACCAGTCCTGTAACAGGAGCTCAGAGGATCAGGGGGGCTCCCCTTGGAGCTTCATGCAGTAACTTGTATCCACTCCTCCCTACCCCTGATGTTGCCTTCCTCCTGGCACAAAACCAGATCCTGTCCCAGCCTCAGTGGTGGTGCTGAATTGGCATGAGTGTCCCAGGGATGACAGAGCACAGCTTCTTTGGCTGACCTCCTTCTCAGGTTCTACTGAGGATAGATCAAAAGTCAAGGCAGGACCGGTCCATTGGAGAAGAAACAAAATGTTGAAATGTTTGAGACAGGAAACATCAGCTGAAAGGCCCCATCTTTCATCAGATCAAACCACAAAGCTATTCAGTGAGACTATGCTTAGCAGACCAGGAGTTCCTTTTGAGGTTTTATTTCTATATTTAATCTAAGCTATAACTGTTCCATCTGCAGGTATAAAGCATTTAAATTTATCTGAGGCATCAAAATTGTGCCTTTCTTCAGTTCAGGAAAAAAAATGCATGGGCTGCTTTAAGGAAACATACTTTGCTCATAATCCTTGCTCCTGTTAGTGGAAACATTATCTACAGTTCTACAACACCCCAACGCTGGCTTTTGTTCTGATGGCGGTGGGGGACTGTAACAGCAACTATGAACAAGGGTACCTGTTTTTGGCTACAGAAAGCTGGAAGGGGACAGTTTAACTGCAATATCTGAATTATCAGCACATTCCAGCTCACTGTTGCCAACCTCTGTATCTGTCCTGGGGTTGCACAATTCTAACAGGGTGCAGTGTTCAGGCAGATGTGGAAAAGGAAACCCAAGAAGATATTGTTTTACTGGAATTGCTTTCACGATGCATGCAAATGGTTTGGGTTGAAAGGGACCTTAAAATCATTAGTTCCACATACCCCTGCCATGAGCCATTGCCTATTCAAGTGCTATTTCCTTATTTTGTCAGCTGAAAAAGGCTGAGCAAGAGGTGAGATAGGGAAAAAAGGTCATCACCTAGGCATTCACATTGTATAAAGAAACAGAGCTTCTGCAACCATCACACAAGGCAGTGCACACAAAAGAGACCTGCAGTCCCACCGTGTCCCACACAAGGTGTGATGATACAGCAGCACTACACCCTCCACTTGGACAGTTACATGACAATGCTTCTCAAATTCCATCTGAAAAATAAACTTTATTATACATATACAGGAGCTCATACTCCAGGAAGCTATAGACAAAATATTTGGTCACTGAATTTGACCTGGTTAGAGGAAGTTCACACTGATAATCATGGACAGTCCACGAAAGGATATGTAGTGCCAGTGCTCTGGACCTGCCAGAGATCCAGCTGGTTGAGCTACCAGTGAAATCAATCCATCCTCAAACAGGCTTTCTGCACTGGCCAGAGCAGCTTAGTTTACCAGCAATATCAAAAGAACTACCTCTTTCCCATGGGAAAGATGTGACTGTTAATGCTCTACTAAGAGGCAGGTACAATTCTCCTGGCCAGGACTCTGAATGAAACGACCACTCGGGATCTGACAGAGAATGCAACTGGAACTTCCTTTGCATTCAACATTCTCCTTTTGGAAGAGGGCAGTCTCAAATTCAGGAACCTTCTGGAAAACATATGGAAATATATCCATATTTCCACATATCCTAAAAGATCCAGTCCATTTGCATCATTTGATTTGGGTGCAAACATGCCCAAACACCAGCACCAGCTTTATACACCAGAGATACCAGAAGGTTTCAGAACTCTGTCTCCTTCCTCAGCACAGGGGAAGAGTGTTTATTCCTGGAGTTTCTGCCTTTGCTTTGGGCCCACACAGCACATTATGGACCCCTTCAACACAGCCTGTGCAGGTTCAGTCTCGCGATGAGTGGATGAGAAGGCAGGAGCAGGGCTGCTCTAATTTCTAGAGGTAAGGCAGCACCTTCCATCGTGAGAGGTGCACAAATGCTATAAATAGGAGGGGTTTTAATTTAAGAGCTAAAAAGTTTCATGTTTCCTATTCCTTTTAAATAACTAACTTAATGGCATTATTTTACAGGCTTGTCAGGGCAGACATATGACTGATTTTAAATGGAATGCTCACCAGGGCCAGATATACTAATTTTGGCCCTTCTTCGACAGGAGATGCAACTGAACAGGAAACATGATTTTAAGATTTACATTCCTTAAAGTGCCCATACCTTCCTTAGGATATGCATTTCAGACAGCTCTGAGCCATAGAGCAAATATAAGGGGTGGAAGAAAGGGAAGACAATTCTTTTACATCCAGCTACAGTGCTCCCCCAACCCCACTCATGGATTCAGCCTAAGCGGAGGAAGATTGTGCAGTTTTAGAAGTACTGAAGTACTGCAGCAATTCAAGAGTATTTTTCTTGTTCCTACTGCAGCACAGTACTATCTAAAATGACTGGTACTACTTCCAGGCACAGGAACAGATGCTGTCCTTGAGGCTTGCAGCACAACCCTGGCTCAGAAAACGAAGCACTCATGTAGAAACACCGAGGGAAGGGCAGATCTCCTGGGAGCAGTTCCCCAGCCCCAGCACTGATTCTGACAGCAGCACCCAGGTGCTGGGTGCAGCTGCTGCTTCAGGACTGGTTTGGGAAAGGCTGCAGCTGGGGCAAGTGCTGCCCTTTTATGAGGGTGTGCAGGCCCTCAGCACACACAGGGCTGAGGCTCGAGAAAAGGCTGTCACTCCTGTTCACAGGTGGCCTGTAAAGCACAGGAAGAGCAGGACATGGAGAGCAAGCAGATACGTGGCCACTAGCAGGGGCAAATGGGTCCGGGAGCGGAAGAGAGAGCGTAAGAGGCGTCGTAGTCCGAGAGTGCTCCGAGCCTGGAAGAGTAAAGAGAGGCTCCAGTCACTACAAGGAATGGCTGTGTCCCCAGCTGCCCTCATCCAGAGCTCTCCAGATCATGGAGGTATGTTTGTTTAAGCGAATGAGCATAAACGTTCCCCAAATCATTCCACTGTCACGTCCTAGCACTAGGGCAATCCTCACGAAATGTTCCCTTTCCCCTGCTCTCTGCAGGTTGTCCATGAACCAGCCCCATCCAATTTTGTTTCCAGCATGGCGAGAGCAGAAAAACTACAGTCCCCAACCAATTTATGTGTGTCTACAGAGGAATTTAACTGCTGTAGTTCAGTTTCTTGAATCAGCTGGGGCTCATGTAATTGACAGCTGTGAATGTTAAATTCTTACTCTGCTGGAATTGTTATCCATGGAGTCGATCAGCAAGGACTGCTCGTGACCTGGAGTCATATCAATGCTGGCACTTAAGGAAGATGCCCACTCACTTGACTGCAACCTGCCACAACAAACATGAAATTAAATTCAGTTTCTTATTATGATGCCCCAAATAAACACTGTAATCAAGCTTAGGAAAGAAGGTATTTCCCAAAAAAGAAATTAACCCCTGCAAGCAAGCCCTGGCTTCACTTGCCAAGAACTGGTTCCATTTGTCCAGGTGTCATGTCTCCTGAACTCACACTGAGCAAAAGAACAGGGTGACCCAATTAGCAAGAGTCCTTCTTCCTTTCAAGTGAAATTTTATAGTGTGACTTGAAAGAAGCCAGGGCAGATAACACACCTGTATGTTTTAACTTCTGTGAAATTATTTTGGAAGACAGCTCTGGCTGCAATAGTGCCAGTTCTTCCTATTTTCTAGTGACAGAGGCAGCAGTCGCATCCTGGGGCTACCGTTCATTAGTGAGATCAGCTGCAGAAGGCTTTTATAGACTTTAATGCCAGAAGGAGCTATAGTTGTTCAAACTGTGTAGCAATTACCACAGAACTTCATCCAGAATTCTTCCATACAGACCATTATTTTTTGGTTGAATCGGCAAGTGTGGCAGAAGAAAGGCAGTGTTTTCATGTACAAGACCCCACTAGTCCATAACTCCAGTTATTTGAACTACCAGGAAATGCACAGCACAAGTGCCTACAATCAGGTCATGTGCTAAAACCCCCTCCATAGTCAAAGAGGAGAATCAAGCATTTTGGTCCTGCTGCTCACTGCATCTAAATTCCAACATCTAGTCCAGGCCAGCCGCCTTTGCTCTGCTGGCTCTCAGGGCATCTGTGCAGTGCCCTGAGATATGCAGAGTCCTGTGCACTGCAGACCCCAGTGCTGGATACTGGGGACAGGGCAGGAGAGGGGACTAGGCTAAAGCTAAGCCTAGGAAAGGTGGACGAAAGTCCTAAGTGTTTAATTGTTTCTCAATAACCAAATTAATGAAAACTTTATGTTAATTGGCAATACATTAAAAATGAGTGACATTCTTCAGGTCAAAACTGTTTCATGCATGATAGACAGGTGCATACTGAGGAAACAAATCCCCTGGAAGGATGAGAACTCCTCTTTGGTCTGCACCCAATTCTCAGACTCCAAATTGTATTTTCCAGGAGTTAATTTAACTAATTGAGAAAGTTGGCATCTAATTTCTAGACAGAACTTGTCCTATCATCTAATCATTTGTCTCATTCCATCTGCCTACAACTGAAGAAACTGAATTTGCTGAACTCCAGAAAACACTTTTTTACAGTTAGAGTGACTGAGCACCACGCCAGTTGCCCAGGGAGCTTGTGAAGTCTTCCTCTTTGGAGATACTCAACAGTCATCTGGACATGGTCCTGGGCAACTAGGTCTAGGCTGAGCAGGGAGTTGGGCCAGATGGTCTTTGGAGGCCCCTTCCAACCTCAGCCTTTCTGTGATTCTGTGACAGACACGGTAGTTGTCTCTGTGTCCCCAGTGCAATTTGATAGGAGGATGTGATGAGGCGCAAATGAAAAACAGCGATAACGAAAACACACTTCTACGTGTGAAAAACACACTTCTGTGGTGATAGTGTTTGTTTGCTCAGGCTGCCTCACCTCCTGATCTGATCCTGTGCCGCAAAAAGTGCCTCCTCTGCAGCAAGACGACGGTCCCGTTCTTCCTCCAGCTGCTCCTCTAAATACTTCATATCCTGCTTTGTGCTGCTATGTAAATGTTCTGTTTCAGACAACCTGTCAGAAAATAACAAAACATATGCCAAAAAGGCCTAATTCACGGACTACCCTGATTCTATTGTATTCACTGATGCAGTGTGTGAACAGACACAAATTACCTCCCAGCCCACACAGGAGACTTAGTCATCTTTACTACATTTAAACTATTTGGAAAAAATGAGAGAAGATAAATCTCTTGAAGCTTCTGTTTCACATCAGGAAGGAGTTCCTTGGCTCTGTCAACATGGCTCCACCTTCTGAAAATTATTTTGAAAGGGTTTGAGGAATCATGTTCTAGATCTCAGTTTCAGAAGGTTACAAGGAATCCTGTACTACATCTCAATTCCAGACACATTCTCAGGCTACAACCTTGAGACCAGGACCATTGATCTGCTTCAGCAGCTTCTGAAGATGCAGCCCACCAGATCCAAGAAGTTGGTTTGGCTAGCATTGCTGCTGCATGTTGTCCTTGGTGTTTTTTTTGAATGTCTAAACCAAAGAGCTAATGACAGCTACCCAGTGCATATGACAGTTCCTCCAAGTCCACAAGATCCTAGTGTGGGATTGCGTTTTCCCAACACACTAGCACAGAGTAAAAGCAACAGGCTCATCACTAGCCTCCAGGCCTCCATCAGGACCCCTGTTTTCTCAGACTTTCTTTACCTCAGCTGCAGCTCCTGCAGTTCAGGTGTGTAAGTGCCTCTCTGTGGCTCATTCTTTTCTTGGGGGGCTCCTGGAGCAGCGTCTGTTGCAAACAGCTCCTGAAAGAACACAGGAATGTCCTGCAGACTGCACTGAATGAAGAGGACACACAGCCACTACAATGCTGGACAGTTCGCAGAGCCACTTGAAATGAGGTTTTCCCTGCTGTGCATCAAGCCCAACTCCCTTACCATGCTCTTCTCTGCAGCCTGCAGCTCCTGGAGCTGCCTCTCGAGCACTAGGCAGCGGTTCAGGACCTCGCTGTAGTGCTGATGGCTCTCACAGATGCTCCGACTGCTCCCATGGAGCTGGAGGGAGAGGGCATTTTTCTCCTCAAAGACCTGTGATAGCTGAGAAGAGAACACAACTGGCAAGCAAAGAAATTGATTTTGTAAAAGCAAAATTGTTCTCTGTCTGAGGTTAAGAATTCTCTTGAGAACATATAACTGCCACACTGCCCATCACTAACATCCAAAGACCAGTGACAATCTCCAAGAGTAGCTTGTGGCAAACGTTTCTGGAACAGCAGTCTCAAAACATCAAGGAGATGTACAGAATACTACATATCCAGAACAAGATTTATAAAGTGCTGATATTGACCTAAACCCTTCAGAAATACCATCAGTAAATTATGATTTTTATAGTCTCACTTTCTCCTTGAACACAACTCTCTTTCTGAAGATGGATAAATTATGGGTCTTCTATTTCAGTGTGGGAATTGACTGATTGTGATTCTGCACTGAAATGCAGGAAGTATTTCAAGCTGGCAGGTGGAAGTGAAGATGACAAGCTTGCCTTCCCAAGGAGGGACTTCCTTCAGCAGCACAGAAAGCAGGAGGATAGAAAGTGCTCCTGACAAAAGACATGGAACCTGTAAACAACTTTCTTCATATGGTCTCGCTCTCTGGTCCTCATCTCTCCCCATCCAACTTCTTTCCCCCACTGTCCCCTCCATCTATTCTCTCTTCCCTTCTCTCACCTCTTTCTTTCCTCCTCTGCCCTCTTCCCTCTTCCCTCCTCCCTTCTCCCTTTGGTCTTCCTGGGAGAAAGGGCACTAAATTGCAGTGGCAGAAAAGCTGCTGACTCAGACCCTGCCACTGAGCCTGCTGGATGGGATCTGCATGGGGCCTGGATATCCTTCTGGTCCATCCAGCACAGCTGTCCCACTCATGGCTTCTCTCTCCAGTGCTCTGGCTGACCCCAGCTGCTCACTGAGGGAGAGCAGTGTGGGACGTGGAGGATGGGCTCTGGTGCTGTGCAAGCCCTGTTCAGCAGCAGTGAATCCATCGGTGTGATTCTAACACTGCTCTTTTGAGAGACGTATTTCTGATTCTGTGCTACTTCATTGAATGCCTGCAAGGACATATTCATTCCTGCTTCCTGAGCCCTATTCCAGCCTAACCCTCCCAAATTCCTCATCCATGACTGCAAGCAAGTATAAGGCATGGATCAGTACCTTGCTGTTTAATTGCTGAATTCTGAGCTCTTTCTGGTGCAGTTCTTTCAGACTGTCACTTAGCTGGGCCTGGAGATGTTTCATCTCTGTTTCTAGACTTGAAAAGTCCCCTTTCAGGACTTCTGGAGAAATCTGCCAAGGAAAGAACAATGAAAAATATACTGCACATGTAACAACTCTCTCATGTTAGTCCTCTCTTTTCATTATTCCAAGGTCAAACCAAGTGTTATTGCTAGACCTGGAACTTGATCTGCTCAGGCAAAAGAGCAAATGGGGAATAAACAGAGATATCCTAAAAGCCATCTTAATATACAAACAGTTGGGAAAGATCACCAAACTTGCACATATTATGGGTCCTGGTCAAAAGTTGTCTTAAAGCTGTTTACAATACAGGAAGGAAAAAAAGAAAGGCACATGAATGAGAAAAGAAAAAACAAACAAAAACCTAAAGCAATGTCCACACTGCTCTAATCAAGAAAAACCAGAAGGCCAGCACTGAAGAATCCTCCTGGAAAGCATCACAGGAACATTGTTCAAGCTTTTTCTTTGCATATATGCATGGGTGAATCAAAGGAATAAAGGAGATTTGCTACCCCCTTCACTGACATAAATCACTGGAAAATGCAGACATCGGTGGGAAAGCTCTCTCTTGGCTCTGATGCACTGCACTGTGCATGCAGCCTTCCCTAGACAAGCAGAATACCAAGCATATTCCACTCCACTTTTAGGACTGTATACAAGGAGAATAAGAAAGAAGGTGCAGTGTTCAAGCCTCAGCCTCTCTGGGCTTGAACCAGGATTGTAGATCCCTGTTACAGTAAAAATAGCAAGAAAACTGCAATAGAAAACTTAAAAATTAAGATATGACATTGAAATGAGAACTAGGACAGAAAATCTTAGATTCAAAGACAGTGCAAGAGGGCAACTCCAAAGCAGCCAGAACACACACCTGAGAAGTTCCATGCTGCTCCAAAGGACCCAAGGTCCCTAGGAAGCCCTGTCTCTTTTACCCTCTTTCTTGAAACATTGGAAACCAGGAACTTAAGGAAGAGCACTTAAGGGTATGCCATAATTTCTACAACTTTCAGTGATGCAAGTTAGACTGTTGGTATTACCTTTGGAGGCCTCACAACCACTTTCAGTACTGCAGTCTGTAGGAGCTGGACACAGGCAACACATGCTCTTCTGGCTGAGTTTCAAGCTTCACATTTCCAGTAAAGAATCTGTATCTTTCCACCCACCTTGCTTTGGTGCTGTTCCTCTATGGTTTGAGATTTGCTGAAGGGCAGCCTCATTTCCTGTGTGATCCTTTGTAAATGGCTCAGCTGCTTGTCCTTCTCTGCTATGGCCATCAGGTACTGCTCCTTCATGCTGCTGCTCTGCTTTTCCCAAGTGGTCTTCTCCTGCCTACCCAGCATAAAACAAGGGAAATTACAAGGAAGTTACCAGTATCACTTATGATGTCCAAGTATCCAGCTAAGAATGAGCGAAGGATGATTCAATCATCACCTCATGCTAGACATGAAGTTTTATAACCGAGCCAGGCTAAAACAACCCACTTAAGTACAGGAATGTTAAAGCTGTTTTTAAGGAAGTTTTCTGTATTTGGTTGAACCCTTCGGATTGTTCCATGCTGTCCTAGGGTGACTTTTTCACACTTTTTGTGTTCCTGGACATTGTTTTCATCTCACTGTACAGAGTTTTGTCAAGGAAGTCACTGGCAATGCTACTTGTCCCCATAACAATTTCTCTGCATGGTCATATGTGCACCAGACCCAGTACTGATCCCACCCACCAACCTGAAGCCATCACTTCATGTACAGTGTAAAAGCTACACAGGAAATAAACCTCCTGCTTTTTTGTCAAGATAAATAAAATTTGTAAGATGCTTCAAACTTTACGAGATCTGAAGTGTTAATCTGAGGGTCAGATTGGGGGCAGGGGGAAGGGAGAGAACTACAAGTTTTTATATCACTCTGGGCAAAGATAAGCCATAGACCCTTCCACAAAGAAAATCCCACCCTTTTCATTCCAGCCTCAGGCATTCTTAAATAGATCTCTGAACTATCTGAAAGCATTTCATCCTGTTTTCAGAACAGAACATATTTGTCAGACTAGTTTTAGTCCAGTTGGAGAAGACAATTTTACTAGACTTGAATTACAGAGTTTAAAAAAAAACCTAGAAGACACAGAGCAAGTGAAATAAAGGATTAGACAGCCATACAAAATTAGTATGTTCTAAACTATAGTATCAGTGAGATAATAAAGGGTGTTCTGCAGCAGCCTGGAATGGAGAGTACTGTGATCATATATATAAGCTCCAATACAATAAACAGCCTCCGTTTCCTCTCCAACAGATGATACTGACCACTGGATGAACAAAATAAAAACTAAAAGGTCATTGATCTATTTCACACAGGCACTGACCTCCAAGCTGCTGGGCTGTAATTCTGAGGCAGTAGCTGAATGAGAGAAACATGTGCTCTCTCCTGGCCAGGGCAGAGTGCCTCAGTGTCACCTGGCACAGTCCAGGCTGAGGTTCTCAGCATTCCCTCCATCTGTGCCCACAACTGCTCTTTGAAACAAACACATTTGCAACCTCGCCGAGGCAGGGAGCAAGACAGACTGCTCACCTGAGTTTCTGGAGCTCCTGCTGGTACACAGCTCCTTCTTGCTTCAGTTGTTCTTGCAGACGGAGCTGTTTGTCTGCCTCTTGCTCCCACTGCTGCAGTTGTGCCTTTAAGCGAGAATTCTCAGCGGCTTCCACCCCGACCAGGATGTATTGCTGCTGCAGATTCTCCAGCTCTCTCACCTGGAGTTAAAGAGAAACATCAGCATGTGACAGCTGAGCAAGCATCAGGTTTATTACTTAGAACTGTTTAAGAGCATTTCTCACTGTGGCATCTGGAGGGAAAAAAGATGACATTCAGATGACAGAGGAACTAGAAACTAAATCATCAAATACAGCAGTGTACTAAAAACTGCTCAGCAAAAAACCCCTCAGACAATTCTATTGTTAATGTGGGCAGTGAGTTTTGAGCCCTCCCATGAAGATGTGACATACATTAACAAAAAGACTCTAGGCTACAATATTAATCATCTTATTCAGAGGAAAACTAAGTGACACAGGAGCTGGTCAAGCAGAACTCCTGAATCTGGTATTTACTGTAAATCAGGAAACTGATACGTAAAATTCTTTTGGCTCTCCAATTCCAGTCAGGCTGTAATTAGAAATAAGTTGTTGTTACACATGCATCACTGCAATTGTTTTTGAAGACAAGAAGACATGGTTGACTTTGGAGAGGGGATAGTGCTTAGTAAGTGGCAGTGGGACGTAACAAAGTCTGTCTTCTGACCAGTAAGGAGAACTCTGGAACTTGCTGGGCTGCATTGTGACTATACAAACACAGACACATCCAGTGTGCAGGCAAGGATGTCAAAAGGAATCTGCAATGTCTTGTACCTGCCTTGCAAATCAGCTGCCAAGAGGAAGAAGAAACTCAAGACTTTGTTCTCCTCTCTTTTAGAAATCTAAGGCAAATCAAATGAGCTGACACAGATGTGAACTAAGCAGGTTAACAAGGATCTTATTTCCATGATTTCATATTTTAAACCAAGCCAACAGAGAATCCATCTGAGAAGTTAACAAGGAACTCACAGCCTCCATGCCAGAGAAAATAATATAGATGGCCCATACCATATTCATGTGGTCTGATGGAGCATGCCCACAAATGCTAAGGTCATTGGGAGGCAACTCCATTACCTTTGAAAGGTCATGGTGACCCAAGAGGTTCCTGAAGACTGGAAGAATATCATCCCTACCTACAAGAAGGGCAGGGAAGAACTGTGAACCTACAGTCTAGTCAGCCTCATCTCCATCCCTGGGAAAGTGAGGGAGCAACAATTCTGGAAACCGTTTCCAGATACATGAAAAAACAGGTTGGCCAGAGAAGCTGTGGAATATTTATCAATGAAGATATTCAAAATCCAACAGGACATTGTACAGAGTAAACTGTTCCAGCCAACCTTGTTTGTGCAGGGGGGCTGGACCAAAAGATCTCTAGAAGATCTCCAGAAGGCCCTTTGAATTTCAACTATTCTCTGATTTCGTGAAGACAATGATCTATGCATCACATTGCAATTATCAGATCTAAGTGTGCTGAATTTTAAGACTTGAAGATCCAAACCTCCCTGTGGTGCTTTAAGTAAGAGCAGGAAGGGAGAGCATGGACTTACTACTCTGTCTCTGTCACTCTGCAAGGAGGCCAGTGCCTTCTTCAGACTCTGCACTTCTGAACAAGAGGTGGAAGTGCTCCCTTCTGCTTGTTGTTTCACTTCTTCAATCTTACGCTTTTTGTCCAATTCACTCAGCAGACGGTCTCGGTCATTCTGCAGGCTTGCCATAGCCTTGGAGAAAGATTTGACTTGGTTGCAAGAGCTTTCCAATTCCAAAGACAAGCGAAGAAGCTCATCATCTTTAGCTCTGAGCTGCTGATTAAGTTTCTCAATCTGGGCCAAGAGACCTCTTTCATCAATAGCCTTCTGCAGTTCTGTCAGCTCAGACCTCAACATATCTCGGTCCCTGGCAGTGGAATGTTGCTCCTCTTGTAGCTGAGCCATCTGTTGCTGAAGATTCTGCACTAGACTCTTTTGTTCCTCTAAGCCTGCAGAGTGTTTCTGTTTCAAAATATGAAGCTCTTCATTGGCCTGGTCTCGGCTATCCTGAAGAGAGCTCATGGACCTCCCAAAAGACTGAATTTGAGCTCTGAGATCTTTGTTTTCATCTGTGACTGCAAGCAATTTCTGTTCCATTTCCATCAAGTCCCGTGCCAACTCTGCTACTCTCTCTTCTGCTGTCTCGGTTTCATTCCTCATTATCCCTGCATCATGATGCAGGTGCTTCAATTCCTTCCGAAGCCTGTCCTCAGCCTCTCCCACTCTCTTGGCTGCATCCCTTTGAACACATTCTAGCTCCCCCTCAAGTTCTGTTATTCTTTTCTGGGAGAGCGAAAGCTCATGACTCAGTTCTAGTACCTCCTTTTCTCGAGCCTTCAGTTTTGCTTGACACTCCACAATGGGACTCCCCTCATGTAAAGCTGCCATCTCATTCTGCACCTGGGACAGAGAGGACAGAAGAGTTTCAATCTCTTGAGACATACTGACTTTATCCTCTCTTAAGGCTTCCATGTGCTTCCTGAGATCATCCTGAGTACGCTCTGACTCTTTCAGCTGTGTTTCTATGGTTGCCTTCTCATTTTCCAGAGTTTGGATCCGCTGAAGCTGTATTTTAAGAAGTTGCTTCTGTTGGGAGTCCTTTATTGAAATCACTTGGTTAAGGTCTTCTCTGTACCGCACCAACTCTGCGTTCAGCTTGGCATTCTCAGAGTTGAGGTCATCCATCTGGCTATGGAAACTTCTCATTTCTTCCTTGAGCTTGTTGTTTTCAGCAGCAGCCTCTTGAATTAGCTGGTCTTTTTCCAAGATCATAACAAGATGGTGCTCCTCAAGCTGCTTGTAGTCCCTCAGTATGCGGTCTCGGTCGTCCTGCAGAGATGACATGGACTTGGTGAAGGAGTCCAGCTGTGCCTTCTGCTGCTTACTTTCTTCTCTGCTTATCTTCATCTTTTCAGTGAGATGATCGAGTTTGTCATTAAATTTGTTCTTCTCATTTTCCAAGGCTTTTCTATTTTCTTCCTCCTTACTCAGCCTACACTCCAACTCTTTCATCTCTTCAGAATGTTGCTGCTGTAACTCAGCTAGAGCAGCCATAACTGCTTCTTCTTTGGCAGACAGCAAACTCATGATCTTTTGATCTTTGGCACTGGTTTCTTCATGCAGCTTATTTGTTAGGTCCTTGGAAGCCTGCAGATCAGCCTCAAGCTGTTCACAGTTGAGTTTAAAATTCTGGATACTGGTCTCTTGTTGCTTGACCACAGCCCCCAGCTCTTCCCTGGCCAGCTCGCATTTGGTGAAGGAATTCTGTAAGTCAGCAAGCTGGTCTCTCAGGCTGCTGATTTCTGACTGCAGTTCCTGCTGTTCATTCTGAGACTTGCTGTACAGTTTCTGAGACCCCTCAAGCTGAGTCAAAAGCTCTTTTTTTTCCTCCTGCAATATTTCACATGTTTTTTGATGATGCTCAATCTCCTTCCTGCAGTCAGCTTCCCAGTCTTTCTTGTTGCATTCCAGCCTGAAAACAGAAAGTAAGTTTGTCAAAAATCCAGAAAGTATCTCAGTATGTAAACCCACACTAACATTGTTCTTGTACTAATTTAGAAAAGCCACAGAATTTGTTTTACTTAAAGAAAGCAGGCTGGAAATATCTCTCAATTTAAAATTCAAGATATCTTTTAAAGTTCTGACTGTACTACTGCCTGAAAGGGCTGGTGCCGGGGGAATATATTATTTTAAAGTTGTTCATGTCAATACTGAAAAAAATGGAGGCACTTAAATACTGAATGTTGCCAGCTCCTTGTCATTTCATTACTTCTGATCCATTGTAACTAACAACAAAAACAACCTCACGCCACTCCATAATGAAATTGCTGATCTGATACCTTTGCTATCCATTTCATGCTTCAGCATGCAAAGACACAGCATATAAACTTTATAAAACAATTTACTCATATAAGAATGCTTTGGTTTTGAATTTTGGAAATACACAGATGTACACACATTTTGATAGGTTTCCATAGCTCCATCTTCCCCTTAAAATTTACTGTGGGATTAAACTGGAATTATGTATCCCAATGCCCTGTTGACCTCTCAGTGCAAAAACCCCATGCAAAAGAAACTCTTTAATTAATCTGAAATTTGAAAGACTCTGGATAGTAATCAGATGGTGAGTGCTTGTCACAGAGAACAGATTTAGCACAGGTATCCTAATGAGATGAAGAACTATTCTAGTATTCACCCTGTTCTATTGTGCAGACAATAAATACAAAGTAACCTTTTCCTGATAAACTTCCCCTAACACAGCTTATTTACCTAGATATATGAGTCTGGAGTTCTTCCACACGCATGGTCATGTCTTTCATCTGGTTCTTTAGCATAACACAAGCTTCCTCTTTTGAATGTATTTCTTCTTCCTTCTTTTGAATAGTTTCAGTGAATTTCTTCTCCCATGTCTTTGATTCATCTATCACTCTATCCCTATCATCCTGAAGGGAAGACATGCTCCTGGTGAAGGCTGCAAGCTGGGCTAGTGTTTTGTTTAGACTGCCTTCCAGTTGCTTGGTTTCTTGATCCTTTGTCTTCAAGGAATCTTGCAGATTACCAACGGTTGTTTCCATATGGTCTTTCTCCCTCTGTAATGTTGCCAGCTTTTCTTCCATGTTTTTGATCTCCTTTGAGTGCTTGTCTTTTTCCTGTTCCAGTCTTCTCTCAAAGTCCTCATCCTTTTTCTTCATTTGAGTTTTAATTTTCTCTTTGTTTGCTTGCAACTCTTCTTTCACTTTGATACTCTCAGCTAGAACCCTTGCTGCCTCACTCTGAGTGTCATCCAACACTACTCTGCAGTGAGCAAGCTCTGCCTGGGCTTTCTTGGTGTCTTCAGCTGCTTTAGCTGAAGTTTCTTTGGCTGCTTCTACCTCTTTCTGAGTCTCACTCTGCAGAAATTCCAGAGCTTTAACAGTTCTTTCTAAACTACTGTTTTTTTCCTGGCTTTTAATACAGTCTTTCTGCAGCTGCTTAATCTCCTGCTGTTTCTGTTTCAGCAGTTCTTGAAGCTCCTTTATATGTGTGCTGCTTTCTCCTCTCCAATTGTATTTTAGCTTTTCTATAAATTCCGTTTGCTTTTCTGAACTTGCTTTGCTTTTCTCCTTTGCCATCTGACTTTTCTCCTCCTCCAGTTTGTGCATTATTCTCTGCAAACTCTGAAGCTCATGTTTCAGCTGATCATTTTTGATTTGGAAGTCTGTTGCATCTTGCTGATAGTTTCCAATACTGCCATTAAGTTCTGCCAGCTGATTCATGAGCCTTTCTTCCAAGTCATCCTTTTCAGCCTCTAGAGCATCCTTCAGTGCTGTCATTCTCACCAGGTCATCTTTGGCTTTTTGGACCGTTTGCTCCATCTTTGCTACTGTAGCCTGCAGATCATTCACTTCATGGACTTTCTCTTCCATTTGGTGCTCTAAAGCCCTTTTCTCACCTGCTAAAGTCTCAACACACCTGCGGATGTCATCCAGCTGTTGCTCTGAAGCCTTTCTATTATCTTCCAGCTCTGTAATTCGCTTGGTGAGCTCAGCTATTTGCTGTCTGTAGATACCAGGATCCTCATAAGGTCTATCACTTTCAAATGCCTCTTGTTCCAGCTCTGCAGCAGGAGGCTCTGGTCTAAAAGTTTCTTCCACTTGATTTTCAGACCTTTCCATTGGTGATGGTGTGGCAGCTGCCTCACTAGTTTCTTCCCCCGTTGCCTGCTGGGCAACATACCTGTCTACAAGTTCTCTGCTTTCCTTCAGCTTAGATTCTGTTAACTGCAAAAGGCACTTCAAGTCCACGATCTCTTGATTAAGAGACTCCTTTTCAGCCATTACTGTCTCAAGCTGAGTAGAAAGAGACTGGCACTGCCTCCTAGAGCACTCCAGATCTTCTTTCAGGCTAGTGTTTGTAAAGCTCTCTCCAGTCCTGTGTAGCTCTCCATCTGTAAAATGCATCTCTGCTCTAAGCTTCTCATTCTCCTCCTCTAGTTCCAGGATCTTCTGCTGCTTTGATTTTGCAAATTTCCTCATTTTCTCCTTCATTTCATCCATTTCCTGTCCAGCTTCCTGTAGCTGCTTATCTGTTTCCTCTTTTTTTGCTTCAGCCCTTTTTAGCTGAAGGCAAATTTCCTGCTTTTCCTGCCTAACAGTTTCCAACACACGCTGAATTCGTTCAGCCTCATTACTCACATTCTCATATGACTGCAGCAGAGTTTCATATTCTCCCTGAAGCTCCTTGTATTTCTCCTGCCACTCAGAACTCTCAGTGGCTTGAAAGCTCTTCAGCGATTCCACCTCCTTCTCCAGCTTCTCTTTCTCTAGAACAACTCTGTCCAGAGTAAGTGTAAGATTTTTACAGCATCCATCAAGATTCTGATTTTCTCTAAGTAGTTTATCAATTTCTGCAGTAAGTTTTTCTCGCTCTCCAGTGAGGCATGCTAACTTTTCTGTTAAGGTATCTGTTTCTTTAACATGGCCACATATTTGGCTTTCCATATTTGTCAGCTTGACAGAAAGACTGTCAATAGTAGTTTTAGCATTAGTCAGCTCTTCTTTTAGAGATTTGCTCTCCTTTAGTGCCTCTTTTCTAGAGATAAGTGCAGCTTGCAACTTTCTCTGCATTTGATTCTTCTGTTTAGCTGCTTCTGCACTGTCCTCTTGCTTTTCCTGAATTTCAAGCATCTCTGCTTGTAGTTGCTTTCTTTGCTCCTCGTGCACCTGAGCCTGAGCTTCCAACTGACTACAGAGTATTTTGACTGAGTCCTCTTTTTCCAGCAATTGTGCCTGCACATTACTGAGAGCTTCGCTTTTCTCCTTTAACTGCTGGTTAAGAAATTCCATTTCTTCATCCTTTCGATGCACAAGGATTTTCAAGTCTTCCAGACTGGCCACTCCAGAAATTTTTTCTTGACACTCCTCCAATTCTGTATGAAGACTTGCTCCCTTAGCTTCAGCTTGGTCAGAAGTTCTCTTTAGCCCTTCTATCTCTACAAACAACTGTGCTATGTGCTGCTGCAAATCAAAGATTAATTCTGATTTGTGAGCAAGTTCCCTTTGCATATGGCTGACGTTACATTCCAATTTCTCTTTCTCTGCCTGCAATTTGTCAAGGTGTTTTTTCAACTCTTCCTCAGAAACATCTGCAACTTGTACAAGCTTGTTATTTGTTGTATCTTCTGCTTCCATGCATGAAGAATCCAACCTATCTTGACTCCCAGAAACACTCTCTGCTGATCCCTTCTGTTCTTGAAGTTGTCTGAGCTGAGCCTGGATGCTGTCCTTCTCTTTGCTTTGCTGATCAAATTGTTCTTGCAGGATGTTGTAATCATCTTTCTGCTGTTTCAGTTGTTCTCTGTGATGCCTGTCTTTTTCTTGAGCCTTTTTTATAGTGTCTTTGCGAGATACCAGAGCTTCTTGAAGTTTTTTTTGAAGTTGTTCTTTTTCTTGTTCAAGAACTGAAATCCTTTCTTTAAGAGCAGACTTTTGTTTTACTTCTAGATTTGTACTTGCTGAACTATGTTTTTCATTTTCTTCATCATCTTCTGGGCTTTCATTGGTTTCAGTTACTTTGTCAGGAATTGTCTCATGCTCCATGATTGCATCTTTAATTGAAACAGTGTTTGCCTTACTTTGCAAGCTTTGTCTCATCTCCTCAATCACTGCCTGCAGTCGTGCTTCAGTAGTTTCTTTATCCTTCCGGATGCTCTGCAACTCAGATTCCTTTTCAGAAAGCAGCTGAATTAGATAGTCCTCACTGGGCTGGTTTTCAAGACTCATTTCTTTGCTGATCATGCTTCTCATGTTTTCTTCCCCTGCAGCTGCCTGAGCCACTGAGGTTTCTGATTTTTGTTCTCTACTCAGTTGTTCTAATTCATTCTCCAGTCTGGTTACTTTCTTCTGAAGCTCCTTCCTGTTCACAAGTGCTGCCTGCAGCTTCCGCTTTACTTGCTCGTTTTCTTTTCTCATAAGTTCAACTTGATTTACTAATTCCTCATTTTCTTTACTCACTGCTTCTGTCTCAATCTGCTGCTCAGATGCCCCACATTTCAGACATGTATCTTTTGCTCCTATGTTCTGTTCTTTTTCTTCCTGGGCTTTTAGTAACAGACTTGTCTGCTCCCTAAGACTCTTCAGCTCATTTCCTAGAGAAAATTTCTCTTCATTCAGGAGGACCATTTTCTCAGACATGCTGACACTGATCTCTGCCATCTGTTGGTCCTTTTCCAGCAAGGCTTGTTGCAGGCTCTCTATAGATCTGGTGTGCTCAGCAACAAGCTGTTCTAGGCTTGCTGCCTCGTGTCCCTTTAAGGCTAACTTGTGGGAAAGCTCTTCCATCTCTGCTGTATTCTTCCTCAAAAGTTGTCTTAGATCAAGTACTTCACATTCCTTTGTCTCAGCCTGGCTTCTCAGATCCTTTAGTTGCATGTCCTGGTCAGAAAGCTGAAGTTGTGCTTCATCCAAGTCCTTTTGCAAAGCTTCAATTTTTATATCCTTGGATTTAAATTCATTTTTAAGGCTCTGGATTTGCTCTCTTAGAAGACTGCTTTGACTGTCTGACAGTCTCTGCTTTTCTGAAAGAGCCAGTTCTTCCTCCAGTTGCTTCACTTGCTCCTTCAGTTCTGTTATGGTAGAAAGTTCTTTCGCCTGACACAAGAGCTGATCTTGCTCTTCAGTCAAAACACAAAATGTACTGTCAGGATCCTGTCTTTTTTTTCTGTATTCCTCAGCCAACTGGTTTAGCCTATTTATTTCTGCACATTTTTCTCCTAGTTCTTTTCTAAAGGATTCTTCTGATTTCTGCAGAATTGTTTGCAGTTCTGTAATTTGGTTTTGTAACTTTATCAGTTCTTGAGATTGAGAGGTGCCAGGGCTTCCCTGAGGCTGTTCTTGGAGACTGATTCTGTCTTCCTGAAGAAAGCCAATTTGCTGGATTTCTGTTTCCCTCAGTAATGAGACACTCTGTACATCAGAAACCACCTGCTCTTCCCTCTCCAGACACTGTATCTGTGAATCCTCTTCCAGCTGGCTAGCTTCTGTTTGGCTACCTGTAGAAGTTTGGCCACTGGGGCCCTTGAGCTGGCTTTTCAGAAAAGTTATTTCTTCTTGGGCTTCTTTCAGTTCCACCAGCAAAACTGACAGCTCTTTCTGTTTCTCTGCAGCAATATATTCTAGAATTCCAGATGGACAACTTTCCTCAGTAAACTGCTTGCTTTCATTAGTAAAGCCATCTGTTCTTGCCTGAAAGAAAATAGCAGGTATCATTTTTCCTTCGAATCTTGTGAAAGGGCCAGTTTTGAAAGTATCTGCTTTCCATATTTTGTAGCTTTTGCAGCTTTCTCAAGCTGGCTTCTGCAATAAATAGAAGCCTTGCTAATAACAGGGGGACTCTGTCTTGGCAGTGGGGGGTAGACTAGGTGACCACCAGAGGTCCCTTCCAACCCCAACTATTCTGTGATTTTGTGACTTTCCAGGTCACTTCTGCTGATTTCAGTTTCTGAAGTTGCAGCATGAAAGATTCTGGCTTCAGGATCAGACCATAAGGGCAACTTCCTATTCCCCTTTTTTCCCTTTCTCTCTTGATTACAAGATAGCATGACTCTGAACTGTTTAAAGTTCCCCTGTGATTCTCGTCAGCCCTCTAGTGTACTTAATCAGCCACATTTTCATGGCATCCTATTCATAGCCTTTGAATAAGGAGGTTTTGTCCCCTATTCTGCCTATTTAACAGGGCAAAGAAGCAGGATAGAAGCCCATATTCCAATCTGTGTCCATGTCCAAAGTGAAAGCATTAGACAAAGCACCTTGAACAAAATGCTTGGCTTTTTCCAAATAACTATCTTAAGGTTTCTTCCCATCCCCCAAAATAGATTACAAAAGAAAAGCAGTCACAAATCCTCCCCAGCAAGCTTGGATCAACAGCCCACCAAATGTCAACACGCTGCACTGTAAAGGCCGTTCATCAGTTTGGAGGGCAGAAACAATTTATGGGGAACCATTGAAAGAAGTCTGCTGTCATAATGAAACAATCACTTTAAGTCACAGGAGGTTAAAAAAAGCCAACTCTTTGGGGCTTCTAAACTAAATTAAAGTTTTCATATCTGCAAGTGCATACAATACTGAGACCAAAAGGGTTTTGGACTACATTTGTACCTCAGAGAGCATGAAAGTGTCACCAAAAGGCTTCTGCATTTCAGAATTCACCAGCTCTCCTGACACACCTGGTGAGAAAAGGTACACTTGTCACCATCAGTGTAACAACTTGCAGGTGAAATCAGTAGGTAAGTGAAGGGACAATAAATGGGACTGGAGCTTCTACAGAAGGTGAGGAAAAAAAAAAAAAAAAAAAGGCAGCAAATTAAGCACACAAGAAAACAACCCAGAGTTTGAGTCTATGCAGTGCACAGACACCCTGTTGTCGTTTAACCCCAGCCAGCAATTCAGACCCTGCAGCTGCAATATGACTCTGTGCAACTCCCGGTGTTTGCTGCATGCTGGCATCACCTGCACACAGCACTTCTGACCCCTGCAGAAGGATGAAGAGCAAAGAGACAAGAGAACCAGGTAACAGATTGGTTTGACTGTTTGTTTGTTGTTTTTTTTTTATGTGGGATGCAGGGGGGAACTAATTCCAGACACAAAAGAAATTTACTGGCTTGCAGAGAAACACACAGTTCTTCATTTTATCTTAATTCTCTTCTGTGCCTTACACATCAGTCTTTGCATCTACAAACACACTCCTTCAATCCATTCTCTCTTTCTAACCTTAGCAACAACTTTTTTCTTCTCTTCTGGTATACCCTACCCATCCCACATTAGAAAGTTCTCTTCTACCTCATGTAAATATTTTCTGCCTTCTGTAGATTATCATCTTTAGATTCTGACCTCAGAGCTCCTCTTTCTAAATAATTTTAAGATTTGTCCCTGAAACTTCTCAAATTTCCACAATTTTCTTGTCACGTGCCTTATTCTGTGTCCCCACCTGTAGAAGAAGAGCAGTCTACATAACAGGCTGGAGCTTCCACAGTCCACAAGTCTTGCAATTTTGCCTCAGCACCAATATTCTTATTCTGTGGGTTGAAGAAAAAACACTGAGCTTTGAGCCAGGATCCTGACACAAAAAGACAGCTCTCTTAGTTGTCTACTGCTCTGCCAAGCTCTAAGTAAAACCCATCAGTCCCAAGTTTGGACACAACTCTGAAGCCTAATGAAAACAAACAAATAAATAAATAATGAAAAAGATAGATTGGTTTTGATGTTAAGCAATAGACTAAGACATAGCTCAGCAGATTAACATATAAATGGATGCAACTATTTAAATAACTTCCTTCACACCTTGAGATGATTTCTCTTCCATCTTCGCTACTTCAAAGGGACTAACTACAGTATCACAACCTTTCACTGACCACCCAAGCAGAAAAGGTGAGAAGTCACATGTCTGTCAGTCTATGCCTCACTGCTCCAGCAGATAAAGAACCTGGAGTCTTCCCAATAAAGTTACACTGGGCTCTACCACACAAGCAAACCAATAACCTCACAAGAACCTTTTAACTACTAGATGCCTTAACCTGGGTTTGGGTAACTACATTACGTGGCCTAAAGCCATGGGTCAGGTGCACAAATGGTAGAAATAGCTGTCCAAGTGTAAAAACTTAGATGCAAGCTATTTAGCTGGACTCCTTCTATAATAAAGATATTGAAATGGACAATTCCAGGGTTGTTTTCATTGACCCATTTTCAACATTCACCTTGTTCCGGGTGAGTCATATGCTAAAGAACCTGTTTCCTCCCCTGTCTATAAGGGGCAGTAGAAAATGGTTTAAATGCTTATTTCTGCCCTTGAAAAGACTACATGTGTGGGTGTGTGTGTATTCCCACTGATCTACCAGCTCACAGCTTGACTGCAGGCAGTTGGAAGGCAAGGGTGTGAGTCAAGCAGGATGTATGACTCAAAATGTTTTTCCAGTTCCAAATATCAACTTTTACCTTAATACTTCACAGTAATATACAAACCTTCTGATAGAGAGGAATGTATTAGATAAAACACAGCATTAACCTTCCCCCTGTGGATAGGACGGGCCAGCGGAGCAGGCTGGAAAGACTTTGGCCTAAGCCAACCATTGGTTCCACAGCAAATCCTCAGTACAGAGACACAGAAGCTGTCGTCTCCCTCCCCACACTAAGCATAAAGCCAAGTAGCAGGTTCCTAATCCTGTGTTCTTCCCAACAACAGCCTGACTGCACTTGCACCTGCAGCTGGACACGTTGGAGTAGCTCAAGGACGGTGACCCACTAAAGGAACACACAGCTCCCCTCAGCCAGGTGCTCATGACAGTGGGAGTGGACAGGGTTGGTTTGAAAGGCATCTTATATAATGACAGCTGAGCCTTTGGAATTTTATTTCCAGAGACCTGTCTCAGATTAGCCCACAGTTCTGCTGAAAAACTAACTCACAACAGGTAGAAAATAGCACAAATGTGGATTAGGTGGATGAAGAACACAAGCAATCCACACAGCTGGCAAAGGGAAACACAGTCTGTTACAAACACAGTGCAAGCTGTATTTGGAAGCTATTTCTTTCATCATTAATCCAGTTAATAATAACCTTCCAAAGAGGATTGATAAAAAAGACCATGACAGCTTAGCCGTTTTAAGGCCAGTCCCTGACCTATTTTAGTTTTAGCTTATTTCAACTGCTTAATCATTACCTGTTCTGCATCTTCTGTGACCATCACAGCTTCCTGCTGAGACTCCTGGAGAACAAGTTGCAAATGTGGTATTTCTGAAACATTCAAACACAAAAAATTTCTTTGAAACTTAAGACTTTGCTTTAGACAGCAACAGGATATTCTTCCAGGAGCTTTTGAGAAAGGACACGTGGCTGTTAATAACACTTAGGTAGTGGAGATACGTATCATGGTCATGGGACAATATGGGTTTTGGTTTTTTTAGAGGCAACCACACAACCAACATGCTATTTTAAGCCGTTTTTAGAAAAGGACAATTGCTGTCATACAGACATACTGAAAGACAGGTAATAGAGATTCAACTTTTAAGAAACATTTTTATAAAGGAGAGCAAAGAAAGTGCTATTGTAGCAAAATGTTTCAAATTTAATTTGGAAAAAATAATATGAGAAATTGTTGTAAATGTACAAGAAAAATACATTCTGTAATTCATCGCAGTTCTAATTAATGTATTAGGTGATGCCTCAGCTTTTCAGTATAGGAGCCAGTGAAGCAAAAAATAATGTGTCTTCCCCAGAAATACCAGCTTAGAAGCATTAAAAAAACAGGCCCCATTTTTGGGAACACATTAACTAGCAATGATGGTATGCAAAATAAAACTCAGGACCAAGTTAAACCATTCTCTTAGGGGTACGAATTTCTGTACATATCACTTTTGAGCATGCAGAGAGGACACATATACCATCAACATACAATACAAGGTTTTTTTCTGTACTCCTTTAAACACTTTTCTACATACAACTGATTATAAAAAACTGTATTTGCCAAGTATTATGGAAGTTGAGGAAGCTCGAATGTTTTGTGAATTCTAAGAATTAGAAGGCAGCCTGTGTTTTCTGTGATAATGAGTTTCCTTCATTGATTCATACTATACTGTAGTCCTTCCACCAACTGAACTACAGAAAGCCTCATTCAATGTTCCCTTATGGAGAAGGAGAGACCTTCAATCATTCAAACAGCTGCCTCAAGAAAAGTTTAAGGAATCCAGATAGATGTAAAGAGAGTTACAGATATTCTGGTCCAATGCACTGCTAAACCCATGAAAATGAAGACTGTACAAGAATTTCAAGAATCTTCATATTTCAAACAACAGCTTGAAATTTGAAGGTATTTGTTGAAGTCTGCTTGAAAAGCATCAGAAATTGCAAAATATAAGATAACTATCTATAAATCCTTATTTCAATCCATCCAAGTTATGAATGGATTACAGTGGGCAGTTTTAGGTATCCCACTTTAATTAAGACTGACAAATTCATGGCACAAAAAGGAGTAACAAAGTATTTAGAACCTATATAGTAGACTTAAAAGATGATGATTTTTTATGTTTAATTTAATATTTTGGTAGTTTTTAAAAAGAAATCACATCTCCCAGTGTTTAAGATCCAAAAAAAAGTCAGTAATCAAGTGTTCAACACACCCACTGGATACAGAATACAACAACAACAGCAAAAGCTTGTTTTGAAGTAAACATGCAGCTAAACATGCATTGGGAAAGATGTTTTAAGTAACATGACAGTGAAGCTCTGAGTCACTGCATTTTTTCAGATGGAATTCCTTTCAGTAGAGGGAGGAGCTGCTTTTTTAGAAACCTGACTAAAGTTTTCCAGGTGCATTTTGGATGTACACAATTGTAGCTTGGGGCATGATATCAGATTGAAAGCTGGATTTCTGTAAGGCCTTTGATATGGTCTCTCCAACACCCTTACTACTAAATTGCTGAGATACAGGTTTGACAGGTGGGCTGCATGGCTGTGTGCAAAGAGTTGCAGACAATGGCTCAACATCCAAGTGGGAACCAAGTCCTGCAGAAGTCCATACTGGCACCGGGACTGTTTAGAGTCCTAACTGCTGACAGACAGCTGGGTGGAGTGCACCCATGGTGACACCTGGCTAAGCAGCTGATTTTGCTGGGGGGATGTAATGCCATCCAGAGAGACCTGGACAAGCTTGAGGAATGGAGCCATGCAGCCCTTGTGCAGAGCAAGGTTTAGTAAGGCCAAGTGCAAGGCCCTACACCTGGGCTGGGGCAATCCCCAGGTACCAGCACAGACTGTGGGGTGAATGGATTGAAAATAGGCTACAGAGGAAGACTTTAGGATTCTGGTAAACTAAAAATTGGACAGGAGTTGGCAATGTGTGCCTGTGGCCGAGAAAGCCAATCATACCCTGGGCTTTACCAAAAGAGGTGTGGGCAGCAGGCCGAGGGAGACAATTCTCACCCTCTTCTCTGCTTTTGTGAGACCCCACCCAGAGCACTGTGTCCAGTTCTGGGGATCTCCTGTAGAAGACAGATGTGGATCTGCTGGAATTAGTCCAGAAAAAAACACAAAAATGATCAGAAGGCTGGAATATACCTCCCATGAAGAAAGGCTGAGAGACCTGTGGTTGTCAAGGCTTCAGAGAGGCCTTATTGCAGCCTTTCAAGAGGGCCACTTCTCTCCGGATTGCCCAGAAAAATCTGTCAGTTGCCCCATCACTGGACATGTTCAAGGTCAAGCTGGATGGAGCACTGAGCAACCTGACCTGGTGAAGGATGTCCCTGCTCAGGGCAGGGGGGATGGACCAGATGATCTTTATGAATTCCTTCCAACCCAAACCATGCTGTGATTCTACACAATGTCTTGAAGTTCATTAAAGACCTGCATCTCTGAGATCTTGTAACAAGAAAAGAGAAAGGTGATGTTCTAGGACTGTAGGAATCTGGTTCATTGGTGATTATACCCCCACCAAGATTGTTATGAAGAGATTCTATCTTTGAATGCCAGGAAGTAAAACAAAACTATTTCTCAAAAATCCAGACAGCCTACTGTCACAGTGCACCAGACCCTAAAGTAAACATGTGAGGGAATCCATTGCTTTATAGTGTAATTCTGATAGAGCTGTGATATTGCTGCTACCAGTCTGCATGACCACACACTCAAAACCAATGTAATTGTCTGGGTTTTTTAATATGTGGCATATATATGGGTGCCTTACTGTTTCAGCAAAAGCAATCAAAAATACCTCCCCCAGAAGTACTATCTGCAGATTGTCAGCATTTTGTACTGGGGAAAGCTACCACTTCAGTGACATCTTATTTTGTAGAAACTAATTTTAGAATGATTCTTAAGTATATTAAGAATATTAAAATAGGTAAGGTAATCATACGACCTTCTGTCTTCTGTCTTTCCAAGTTTTCTGTGGGTAGGAATGAAGTCTCATTCTGGTCTTTCTGAGCTACTATTTCTTCTGGTGAAGTTGATTCATCCTGTTTAAACAGGATGGAGGAGAGAAAGATAAATTTAATACCATTTATAAATACATATTGGTCTTTGATTATTTGGTTAACTTTAAAAAAAAATCAATTGGCAACTTTTAAATTACTCAAATTGACTTCTACTTCTCTCTAGGCTTCTGTAATCATAACATGCCTGCCCATCAGCTGAAAGAACTAATAAAAGCCTTTCCCAAGCAATGCATGATAAAAAAATAGCATTCGAGACATTTAATTTGGCTTCAGTTCCTAAATATACCACAAAAACTTATGAGAATCATTTGAAAACATCAAACCTGCTGCTCCAGTTCAGAGAGCTGCACTTGTGGCTGGGATTTCAGCTCATCCTGACAGCAGACAAATTCTTCAGATTTCTGTAGAACTTCATCTGACAGAGGGGAAGAAGGGGAGTTAAGGTCTGTTCTTGTCTTTTTTGCCAAACTACATCCATTTTACACACATGCACAATAGTTTATGAAATCCCTTATCTCTTAGTCACTGCTTCTGCTTTGGGCCACAAAGAAGCTGGAAGAAAATCAATTGGAAATAAAAGCTTGAGGCAAGATCAATGGCATTATTTCTAACACAGGTCTATGTGGAAAATGGTACAGTTTGCTTTTCTTGGTTGCTTTACTTATAATTTCAGTAGAAATTCAGACTGAAGAATGTGGTACATCTAAAAAGGACTTACACAAGTTGATGGAAAAAATCCAACAAATTAATAAAATCAACTAAATACATCCAGCTCAAGAAATCCAAAAGCCCCAAAAGACAAGAGGCTGGGAGAGTACACAAGCAAAGCACCATATATGCTGCCCCACACTTCTGCTCCTCTTGCAGCTGCCAAAGACAGAACGGTGGGAACGAACTAGACCTCCTTAGTTTGAGACAGCACCATCACTCCTATGCCCCTGCAACTAGGAATTCTTCCATCAAGCCATTCTTATGAGCTGTTATAAAAACAAAGCCAAAGAGAAGGCAACCCAGTGATACTCAGGCTCCTGAGAACATGCTCCACCTAACTACCATGCTTGCTCACCCAGTGGTCCGTGTGCTGTAGCTCCATGTTCCACAGATGGCACCAAGAGCTGGCCAATGTCCTGTTTCAGCTGGTCCTTCTCAGCTCCAAGGACAGCACGGCCACACCGCAGCTCTTGTTCGGCCACTCTAAGACAACTGAGCAGACGGTTTTTCTCTTCCATCTCCAGCCCATGTTCCTGTTCCAGGTCTTTATACTTCACCTCTACTTCAGCTTGTGCTCTTCTTGCCTCCTCCAGCTGCTCTGAGAGATGCTGCACCTCCTCCTGCAAGCGATGGGAAGACAGCTTCCTCTCAGCTAGTTCCAGCTCCATCTTCTCCCTGAGATCCTGAGACGCTCGTCTCTCTGCATCTAGCACATCCCTCATGGAGCTTAGTTCCATTTCCATCTTCTGGCACTGATCTAGGAGTGCCTGTAAAATGATACAGAAATTAATTTCTCTCTCAACCAGTTAAATACCTTGACAAAGCAAGTACACTAATTATATTTTAAGGTTTTGTTTAATCCTTTCAAAATACCCACGTAGCAGAAGGGAAGAAACAAACATGACAGAAATTTCAATTTGTTAGAAAGAAACTGCCCCACTATTTGGAAATTGCAAGAAAGCGATGCTGGGAGAAACAGCTCCTCATAGTTGTGGTAAAGAAAAGGTAAGTCTTGATTTAGAGGAGGGGAATTTAGGAGGACAGAGGCAACAGAACAGTGGCCAGTTCTCTTTTAGAAGAAAGCAAACTTCCCAAAAAGGGGAAGAAGGGCTACGACAAATGAGGGAGAACTCAACAATTACAGAGTAGAATTAAAAAAAAAACCAGAACAAAAGTGTGTATGTGAAAGGGGAATGCTGAAATATAAATCTGGAGGTAACAGAGGGCTCCACACAGTAACCATTGCTTTAAGAAAGAGCTCAGAAGGCTCTGGTCTACCAGAGATTTAAGGTGACCAAGAGACAGAAACAGACCTTATACTTGCCCAAATGCCTGTTGTCAAACCTCCTCCTTCTGGAGCTGTGGATGGCCAGCATAGCTAATTTCAGGAGGAATCTGATGAGGAGCTCCTTTTACTTTATGGGTAGGCTTCAGCCACATGGCCTCAAGTTTGTACCTACACCAGGTCTCCTTCAGACCACAGAATGTATGAGGGAAGTCAAAGACACCGAGGAGACACCAAGGGAGCCCAACAACCATGTCATGAAGATATCTATGCCACGACCCCGTGATAGACCCTGCTGAGCAATGCAGTCAGCAGTGAGTACAAGTCAGCTCACTGAGGTTCTTTACCTCTTCACAGTAGTAAGAGGACCCACCATTGTGCCTGGCTGGGACACACAGCGAAAGAAAATATGTGGGGCACAAGTGTGTAAAAATTATCAAAGTGAGGTTTGGCATTAGACTAGATGAAGATCATGCAGCCAAATGAATACGAGACTGATTCAGTGTAAGTCTCTTCTAAAGGGATGGAGAATTTTCAGAAGTTCAGATATTGGAAAAACTGAAAATACACTCTTCCTCTATCTGCAAACCAACCTTTTAAGAGGTTGTGTTCTTAATCCTGTCTCAAGGAGCACATGTCTATATAGTCATATATGCACAGACTTGATCTCATCCTCTTCACACTCCAAACTGATGAAGTGAGAACCAATCTCACTCCATGAGTTGTGTCACCATATAAGCAAATTCTCAGCAAGACATACCAAAGAACAGCTGTTTCTGCTCTGATCTGGCCCAGACACTGCAGTCCAGAAACACTGACACTTCAGCAGCACTGTGGTAGGCACTTCTGCATTTGGCAGAGGTTTGTGTATTTGGCTTTGAAAGTACAGTCAGTAGTATTGGAATGGACAGATGTAGACCCTGTCCACCTGCCCAGAACCTGGATCACTAGAGCTGGCAGCTGCAGAACCCCACTGTCTGGCAGTACCTGCTGTAAGCTGTGCACACAGACCTGCATTTCTAACACCTGACCCAGGGAGGGTGGCCCCAGCTGATTTCATGATGGAAACCTGGTACCAAAAAAACCCTCATCTGGTGACTTGTGAGCTACTGACAAAGGCCCCATCTACCACACACACACACACAGAGTAAAGCAATAAAAAGCACAACCAGGTACCTGATTTTGTTTTTCAGCAGTATGTAACTCCTGCTGCAGCAGTTCTACCACCTGAGTTCGTCCTAACAGAGCTGCTTCCTGCTCCTCGAGCTTTCTCTGGAGTGTGTGCAGGTTCTGTGAGAGACACAAGTTTATTCCAGCACTGGGGAGACCAGTGTAAGTTTACATTCCCACGTTTCATTGATACACCTCATTTCTGTAACACAGTTACTTTGATAGTCTGAATTAAATCATTTTTTAACACCTAGTCTGGAGCCCTGGTGCAGTAGGAGGAGCTTACTTTGCTTCATGAATAGGGAACTGGAGCACAATAATAACACTTTTTCAAACTGTTCTTTCTCTTTCACTGAGAGCAAACCAGCAGACTGAAGCTAGGACTCAAAGTCACAACCAGCATTCCAAAAAGCTCCAAACAACCAAAGCATCTTTCTTCTTATCCCTTTTGAGTTACTTCAACAAGAACTGTTCTTTCAGGGTGTCTTCTGGTAAAACTCCTTTTCCTTCCTCCTCCCCTCATACCATGATTTTATCAAATATACCTCTTGCATCTCTACTTCCATGTCTGACTGGACCACCATCTTGAGCAATTCAGCTTGATGCTGGTGTGCATGTTCTTCCAGGAGAGCTTCCTTCTCCTGAATCACTTCCTGAAGGGAACTCAGCTGAAAACGTAAGCCACAAAATAAAAACAAACCAACAAGGTTATGAACCTGACAGACACACAGGCTTGCTTTCAACATGCACCAGCATATTCTGTGTGTGATGGAGTTTTCAGCTTTACAATCCTATATACATTATCTTGGTCAAATGGATTTTTACCTGGTGTCTTTATCCTACTAATATGAGTATAACAACTGATAAGAATTAAAATCTCAGAAAGCAAAAAGCACAGAATTTAATCTACAAATATGGAGAATAATAAAATATATGATTATTAGATAATTAACAGTTCATAAAACTTCTGGGCTTTTAATGGTATAGGATGCAGCCCAACTCACAGTTTAAAAGCTAAACCTGCAATTTAGAGTATTAAAAAAAAAAATCTTTCCACAAATAACTACAACATAACATTAAAGCTGCTACAGTCTGTGACAAGCAGCTGCCCTGCACACCCACAGCAAAACACAGACAGGCCATGGCAGGCCTGGCAGCTGGAAGAACACTCCAGTCCCAGCTACTGCAAAGCCCATCACAGAACAGCAAGGGCAGACAGGGAAGAACACAAATTCTGACTCAGAGGAAGGAACACCCTATCCAGGCCCCTCCAGGGACTGTTTCCTCCCTCCTCAGTGAGCCATCAGTCCCATGGTCCAAGGGTGAAACCCATCTCTTACCTGCAGAGCACCTTTTGCACCAGGGGTGGTTCTGGCCTGGGGACACATGATGGGGGGCAGGAGATCATTTGGGGATCATAAAAGACTTAACAATGTTTAGAGGTGGAGCCAAAGGCAGTAAAATTGATGGACCTAGGTGATTTGAGGAGGAACAAAACTGAAAAAACTGAGGTAACAGAATTGAAGACCAGCTGTGTAAGCATTGTTCTATTCTATCCTACTAGTCTAAGCGGTGATGTGGGAAACACAGACTGACGAATAGAAAAAAAATTCTGTACCTGTGTTGCATACTTGATTTCAGCATCTTTCAGATTTACTTTGGCTACAGCCAGCTGTTTCTTCAGGTCCTGAACAGTCTCCTCTCGCTCCCTGAGCTGCTGTTTCAGTACTTCCACTTCCTCTCTATGCCCCTCACTTGTATTTTCATTTTTCTGACATTGCAAGAGAAAAAAAGTGGGAAGAAGAGATATAGAAAAAAAGTAAACTTATCACTATTACTGGTTAATAAATTAAATAAATAAATAAATAAATAAAAATACACTAAAATGCTACTTCACTCTTGACTCCTTATCAGATTCTTATTTTTACTACTATTAACTGCTATTTTTACTACATTGCTTCATTTCTTAACTTTACATTTCTTTTGTTTCTTTAAATGAAGTTGTCCTATGTTAAATAACTATTTTCCCTATTTCTGTGTAGATATGCACAAGATGCCTTTAATTGGGAAGTGTCAAAGCACTTGTAAGGGCTAACAGTCCATGACTGCTCACTATATAAACTAAGGCAAATTAGATTATTAAATACATTATTTATTATATGACTACCCTGATTTGTGAGGCTTTTTAACATCACTAATTTCTCCAATACCAGAAATAAAACATTTTAAATTAGGTATAGAAGAATATTCCCAGTGTGACAAAGGGGTAGACATTCTAGACTACAGAAAATGCCCATGGAAATCTCTTTAGACTACAGGATTAATAGCAATGAACTTATTAGATGCAAGCAAAGGGAACAGGCAAAAATTTATCAGTTCTACTCCACTCTGAAGCACTTAAATCCTCTGTTTATGACCAAGAAACGTAAACAACATTTCACATAAAAGTGCTTAGGCTGTGTCTACTCAGACAGCCCAGCACACTACACCTGCACTCTTCACTCTGTCTCTCCACCTGGGTGAGGGCAGGCCCCTGAACCCACAGCTGTGCTTCACACCTGGGTGAGGGCAGGTCCCTCACCACCTGTCCCTGAGCAGACAAACCATTCTCATCTCAGCACTTCCAGCTACTGTGAGCACTCAGTGCTGGATATTTTGTACTGAATATATATAAAATGCATCTCTTCCATTTTATTTGTGGCAGGTATTGGGTCAAATACCAGCAGTAACACAGGAATTCTACAGAGTATTTATGTCTTTAAACCCATTCTGAAAATATTATGAAGGTGTTTTTAAAGTACTTATGAATCAGTGTAATAGAAAATAAGAGGCTACTGTTCCTCAAAAGATGTTTGACCTACAGAAAAGGTCATTGGCAGGAGGCAGAACAGACAGACAAGGAAGCTTCAATTGCACTTAAATTTAGAAATAGAACAGGACACAAAAATAAAGAACAGAAATGGAGGAAGCTCTAAGAAGCCAGGGATATACATAACTTATAAGGCTGGGGCAGAGGTGTTGCTAGGGGGGAAGATGGGTGGATTAGTTTGCCTATTTGTAATTAGCTTTCAGGATTGATATTTACAATCAGATTTGGAAAAGCCTCTTACACTGACCATTACACAGAGTGCAACAATTAAGGACAGTAGCACAGCCACAAAGTTCCCAGAGCTCAAGCTTTTAAATATTATGTTTTTCCAAAATGTATAAACTCTTATATCTGAACATAATTTTTTCCTTACCCACTTCAAAAGTTTGAGAGAAGCCTCAATTGTTCTGTACACAAATACTATCTGATAGAAAGAGATAACCTGATATTTCCATTCTTCTCAAAATAAGGCACTCTGCTAAAAAGCCCAGGAAGTAGCAGTACTAATTAGATATTCAAAATACAGCCTACCCACAGGACCCATATAACAGAGAGGAAAAAAATCAGCCCTTTGCTAATATTCAATACTTAAGCAACTCTAACATAGAATTTTCACCTTCAAATGGCAGGGTAACTTTCGAGGAAATACCCCCATAACTCAAGACAGCATCTTCTTGGAAAAGTAAGCGTAAATAAAGGACTCTGTATCCTCTCAGTAGGTCTAACCTTGCAAGAAAGAAGCTAGTGCTTTCTGGGTCAAATTCATAATATTGCAGGTAACTGCCCTAACATAATTTCACTCAAACTATGTTCTAACCCAAACCAAATAAGGCTGTGGTCCATACCATGTCCACTGGAGACTGCCTCAAGCTCTCATTCCTCTAATTAGAAGGCCCACATTTCTCAAGCACTGTAAATTCTCCTTCCTCTATGTTAGAGACTTGAATAGTTTTCTACCTCTTCTCCCTCTGCAATACAAATATATCTCTCAACAGAATCTCACTCCCAGTCTGACCCAAACTTCAGTCCACTTATGTATAGTAGTAAATCATACCATCAACCCCCTCACTTCCTTTTCCTCCCCTACAAAACAAAACAAAACAAAAAAGCTTTTTGCACATCTTCCTGCCTTCCACAACACTTGCTGCATCCCCAGTTTGAGAATACTCATACTTGTCCTCATTATACACACGTGTATTAACACGTCTGCATATACATGCGTGTGCATATATACATATATGTCTATATATGAATACATGTATATTTAGTCACAGAATATTTATATTTGTACATGTGTCTATTGAATATATCCATATATGTATAAATTTTTCTTAATGGCTAATTTACATTCATACATTCACCTGCATTATCCTTTAACAGTTTTCCCACTTTCTTGATGCTCATCTTCCTCATACAACCGTAGAAAGAAATGACGTTTCCTCTCTGACTTTGGTTGACTAAATAACCAAGTCGTTTGAGTGTCTCCCAAGTGCAGCTATTAACATGATGGGAGAACAGAAAGTGTCCTGCTGCTCTCAGAATTTATCTTTCCTGATTCCAAGTGAGCAGAACATGACAACATTCCACACAAGGCCTTGTCATTCTCAGTAGAATAGCTAGAACGGTATGTAAAAAAGATAAGGCCTCTTTTTAAAACCTGTGTTGCACCAAATAACTGATGATCAGCTTTCTCTCACTTTGCCTTCTTCAACTGATAAATATGAATTTTGAAGCAAGAACACTCACCAGACCTCAACAGCAAGTCTACATGAAGTAATGCAACAGCACACAGATGTTCCATACACATGCTGCATATAGATAAGCTATAAAAAAAGAGCCTCAACACCAGGACAGCAATGTCAAGTGACATAGCTGAACAGCCTCCGTGGTCTCCACTGGCCTCTGCAGCCAGGGAATGCTGTTCATGGCCTTGGAGTATACAGTGTCATGACACTAGAAATGCTCGATCGTGCACTGGTTAAATTTTGCTTTATTTTTCTATTATGTCAGTCCTTGAGATCATCTAATTCTTCATGTATGAAACCAGATGGTGCTTTGCATTGAGAAAGATTCTCAAGTTGGTACTGGGAATTACAGAAGCACATTTCTATGATTTTATGACACTCTCAATCAAAAATAGTCAGCACAAGTGACAGGACTGATCTTCACCTCATTTGTAGTTACCTCTCATCTGACAGCTCTCACATGCACCTTTTATTGTTTCCTATAATATTTTAATATTTTTTTCAATGTCGGAAATAAACTTTATGTTCTCTGGTTTAATGAACATCATCTGATGTCTGGAAACCATTTTCTCTTCCATAATATTAGCAACTTTTTAAAGAAAACATTGTTCTGCTGATCACATACTCAAGTTTTCAAAAATTACCAGATCCAATGGGGGCTTCTAGTTAGTAGCTAACAGCCTCTTTAATGTCTTTGTAGAGGACACTTCCCCCTCAGTTTCTACCTAGCGTTACACAATTATGGTTTGTCAACCATAAACTTTATGATGGCTCAGGAAGCTACATGACTGGAAAAAAATACATATTTATTTTTTTATATTTAGGTTACTGCCTTCCAGTTTCAATGACCTGCTTATCTCTTTGTTCTTGTACTCCAGCCAACCTCTGCTGTACTGACATGACAGGTAACATTTTGACACTCATAGCTCAGATAGACACACAGTTTCTGCAGGAAAGAGTTTGGCTACAATGGATTATGCAAGTTATGCAAAGGCAAACCAGCCCATGCCCTTGTGGAGATCAAGCTGAGCATTCCAAGGGCATTTGCAGTACAAGGAAGCTGGACAGATAGGCTTCCTACAGCACAGGCATAGACATCCTTGCTGGAACTATGAATATCCTGCTAATAAGACAAACAGGCCCTGCTGGCTCACTGTGACCTGAAACATCAGGCAGTACCAGTTATCAATAGAAACTACATCTTTTAAGCAGCTCTGTTCCCCCAACCTTGGGATACTCCAGCTCTTCTGCTAAGGCCTGTGTAGGCAGTGGTGATCCTTTCTCTGTCAGCTCCTCGATGCGTTTGTTCAGAGAGGCCAGTTTGGCTTTGGCTTGAAGTTTAAGTTTCATCAGTCTCGCATCCGCAGCCTCTCGCTCTTTCTGTAAGAGAAGGACACAAACTGACTGCACCTTAGACTCCAGTGCTGTTACACAAGAAGCACCACTTTGAAAAAGCTACGCAGCTTGTTAGTTTGCCATATTCTGTTTAACCCTGCCTCGTCAGTAACAGCACTATTTAAAACACATCTGCAAACTAAATTTGTTCTGAAACACTACATATACCAGAATTGTAGCTTCTACCCCAGCACTTCCTTTCAAGGGACAGAGCCCTCAGGGACTTCACTCAGCAATGAATACAAACTTGGTTTGACTTCCTCTGCTATATGCAGTCCCTCAGAACTACCTCAAGTAACTGTACTCCCAGCATACCTCAGGGTAGGCAACAGGTACCTTTGGGAATGTGTTATAAAACCACTGGACTAGAGGATGAGCGCAGCATAGGCTACTCTGTGTCAAACACTCTGAAGCGGGGAAAGAACAACCTCACACAAGGTATTAGTATTTATCAGAGCCACAGGAATCTGCATGGGCCTCAAAGAGCTCTGAGACAAAATGCTGTGTAACTTGGATGTAGCTTATCTACTCTAGACTAAATTAACACAATCAAACTAACAGAAGATATCTTACATCTCCTGGGTTAGGGTCCATTCTTCAAATTCCAATAATTCTCTGGAACTGATGCCATTTGTCATGCAGGTATCTCATGGTCAAAAGAAACCAGAGACTGGCTTGCACAGAAAAATGAAACAGCATTTTACTCTCAGTCTCCAGAGAAAGAAATGGTACCTTGAATACAGTTTCTTTTTCCTGGAGCAGGGCATCCTTTTCTCGAATCAAATCCTTCAGCTGAACAACAAGCTTTTCTGTTTGGGCTAGGCGTTCCAACAGCTCCTCAGGTGCCTCCTCCATGCTTTCTGCTTCTGACTGCAAAGCTTCTACCTGAAACAACAAAATGAGTGTTCTGAAGGAAAAAAAAACTATAAACAGCCCACACCAGAGCATCCACACGACATCTTCAGCTCCAGTCCTCAATGCTGCACTCGGCTCCCTACCCGCGTTTCATGGAGCCTGCAGAATTATACAGTTAGAAGAAACCAGGAGGAAAGCTCAAAGAACTTGTAAGCCAACACACAAAAACAAAGAGTACCTTGCTGAACACCACATGAACAAATCTGAAATGAGACACCCTCACACACTATCCACTGTCTCAGTACCAAAGGGCAGCAAAGAGATGAAGTCTCCCATTGCCACCCAACCATGCAGAGCTTCCCCTCCTGCTACACACAATCACTAGTACTCTTGAAAGTCTTTCTTCACACTGATTCTAGTTTGTTTCCTAGGGTTAGGGTTCCTTGAAATGTGGAAACTGAGGAGATTATGGTCTGCCCAACAGAAATGCTGACTTAAGAGGTGAGGAGTAGAAGAAAAGCAGAGTGGAATGACAGCTCAGTCTAGTGCTCAGCAAGAAAGAAGCAGCAGACAGTTCTCACTGCAGTCTAATGAACCACGCTCCCCAAACTAATTGTCAATAAGATCTGAAAGTCTTTAGATAACACTGTACTTACAGCAACAGATGGTTCATTAACTGCATCTCCATCCTCCCCAGACAGCTCTTGTAAAACAGTACTTGCTAAGCCTGACAAACGGCTCAGCATCTTGAGCCTAAAACAAAACCAAGAGTCAGAATACAGTTTCAGAGTCAGAACTGCTATGAAGAATAAGCTCCCTTATTCTGATCTTTAGTGCTAGAGGAGCTGGTCACCAGGCTTGTAGGGAATTTGTCTCCTTTGCCAAGAGAGAAAAGCCAAGGTAAAACCTCAGGAAAAAAGAAATGGTCACGTTAACATTAGCAGCCAGACCCTCTGAAAACTAAAGCAGAGGATGTGCTGCTGTCAAGACACATGACGATTCCTTCACTGCTCTACAGGTATGATTGAAAAATACATTTTTATACCAGATACCTGGTCATCCTCATAGTTAATTCTTGATCTTTCTTAACAATGACATTACAGAACCACGATCTGTTCAGTTTACTGAAAAGAAGGGTGATTATTAAAGGAAGTCATTTCTCTATAGGCCAAATATGGCCTGTAACATGAAATCAGTTTTCTAATAAGTAGTGGAAATAATGGACTGAGCCTTGATGTTTGTTAAACAGATACAAGTGCGTCACATTATAGAGATGATGAGACCTCTGCATAGCCCATACAGGACAGGACCTCAACATAGGGGAATAGTCTGGAGAGGACATATATTCCCTGGCTGCTACTTAGCATACCTTCTTTCCTTTCCTTGAAATTCAGGAGCCAAACTAATCCAGCAAGTGTAAGTGAAGAAGAAAAAACATGCAGCAGTACCAGCCAGCAACACACAACTTGGCGTTTTGGGGAGAGCAGTAAATTAAATTCTCCATTATTAACTGAGATGATAGGATGCACTCCACCTCACTAAATTCACCAAATTTGAATAAGCCTTTGGATAAGCTGAAGTACAGAGTTGCCAAACAATACAGGATAACAACAGGCTGGAGAAAGAGATGGATAGAAACATTGTGAAGTTCAGAAAAGGTAGAAGCCTGTGCCTGGAATGGGAAAAGCATGAGTGGTACAGGCTGAGGAGCAACTGGCTGTACAACTGTCTTGCAGAAGACAAGCTTGAAGTGCTGGTTGGCACAAGCCACAAATGTGCTCACAGCAAAGGTCAGGTGTACACTGAGCTGTATTAGTAGGACTGCAGGGAGCAGGTTGACGAAAGCAATTTTTCCTCCCTATTCACACCTGTAAGAGTACTTTTAAGGTAGAGTGCCCACTTTCAAAATAGTGAATCAAGTAGAACATAGAGCCCCCCAGGATGACTGGGGTTTGCGTTACCCAGCATGTGGAGAGTATAAGAATGATGGGCTTGCTCAGCCCTGAGAACAGCAGGTGAGGAGTTGCTGTCCTCCCTACAACCACCCATAAGGTAGCTAAAGACAGTCACACACCTATTACAAGGTCCACATCAAAAGGACATGAGACAGAGGACACAAGTTGCAGCACAAGCAATTTTAATCAGAGAAAAAAATGCGCAGGAAAGATGTTAAAATACTGTATAAGGCTCATAGCAATCTGATCCGATTTTCGATGTTAGACATGCTAAGAGCAAAGGATTTGACCAACCCAAAGTCCCTTAAGAATCACATAATCATCATTCTAGTGTTCTATAAAAAGAGGTCACATGTGACATTTGACATCTCTGAACAGAAAGGCCACGGAACTGTCCATGCCTCTAAGTGGCAAAATAATTGTACAATTACAGAAGCTCCCGTAGTGCAAGCTGAAACCAGGCAAATTCACATTAGCTATAAGACCAAGCTTTCATTATTAAAATTATCTCCATCAAATGGACTCTTTTAATGTCATAAGATATCTCTGCCTCACTGGAAGCAGGCTCCTGAGGCTGATTACACAGATCCACTCATTCCTGACCTCCCTTGTCTTACTAAGCAAATCTTTGGTCTCAGATTGCCACTTAAATGTGTGAAATATTGACACTGGAGTGGACCAATGCATTACTTTTCTGTAGCAGTCACCTGATTTTGCAGAAATAGAAAACATGACACTGCATATTAGAGCATCAGTAGCAGAAAAGAGCATCTGAATACTAACCTGCTGTGTGCTCTAGGAGCTCATGGGTCTACTGATTCAGTAGTAAGGTTTCCAAAGTAGAGCAGCCACACAAAGGTCTTTCTTGCCATTCCTTTTTCTCTTGAGTACTGACAGGTTGCATGAACCAAGATTTTTGATGGAGAGAGAAGGGAAAGAGAACAAAAAAGAGAAGAAGAAAATAAATTATCCAATAATAAAGAAATAAGCCCATCCTTCATCCTACACAGTACACTCCAATGAGTAACTGAACCTGCTGCCTTGGCACTGGGCCATTTTAGAAAACAGCCATCCAAATGCAAGAATGCCTCTTTCTAACTGTCTTCCATACTTAAAGAGAATGGATCTGATCTTTCAGCTGATCATTAGGCCACAGCTTCTTAAAGTCACAAAGGCAAAATATGTGGCTGGGACCGAAAGAACCAACAGATGAATTATTAGAAGCAGTATTAGAAATGCGATCAAGAAACAGAATCTAGGCATCTGCATGGGCCTCAGCACATATCTGCATGCTACAGGCATTACAATTTCAAGCATGCATACCTGGATTGAGAAAACATTCCTTGGCCTTTGTCCAGGTTGGCCACATTAACCTGATACTGCACTCAAGCTAATAAGCCTTGCTGGGTTTGGCTCACAGTTGGCCTCCTTAAAAACACAAACAGAGGAACGGTCTGCAGCTATTTGTATGGATGTGGACTTTAATAACCTGAACTCAAGTCTCAGAGATTCATATCTTTTGAATTCATTTTTAATTTATATTCTCAGGTCAGCCAAATACAGCAAGGGACGTGAATGGGGAACAAAAAGTGATTCTACAATTCTATGAACAACAACAGGTTTGGTGTCTGTGTAGAGGAAACAGAGAAAATACAGGCCTAGGTGGGCCACTGCTCTGGACAGCATCCCTCGGAACACATCCCTGGAAAGCAGCACTGCAGAAGGGCTGGGGATTGCAGTGGACAACTGACCTAAGTCATCAATGCACCCTCCTCACGACAAAGGTCAGCAGCAGCATCCTGGGCCACATTAGGAGCATTGTCAGGAGGAAGGTGATCCTTCCTCTCTACTGGGCACTGGTGAGGCCACGTCTGGAGTAATGTGTCCAGTTCTGGGCTTCCCAGAACAAGAGGTGGGAACTTGTTGGAGAAAATTCAGTGAAGGACAACAAATAAAAGGCTCGAGGAGAATCTTATCAAAGAACCACAGACTGGCTGAAGTGAGGAGGTCATCTGGTCCAAGCTCCCTGCTCAAATAGAAGCTGTGCAGGCAGCTTCTGACTATCTCCAAGGATAGAGGCTTCACAACCTCCCAGGACAATCTGTGTCAGTGTTCAGTAAGCCACAGAGTGAAGAAGTATTTCCTGATGACCGAGGTAATCGCCTGCGTCCCAGTTCATGCTCACAACCTCTCATCCTTTCACCAGACACCACTGTAAAGAGCCTGGCTCTGCTTTCTTTGAGCTCTTCCTGAGAACAAATCCAGAAGCAAGCATAACACGGCTTTAAATTCTGTCCCAAAGCCAACAGTTTGCACAGAGGGTGGTGGCTGTCCTGTGCATTAGCCTCAAGGGCTTGTGGCAGGAATATCCTGGTGTTATATAATGTCAACCAGTTTCCCCACAAATACGAAAGGACAGAGGTTATTTGTTCCTGTGTTCCACTGCCGCAACCCAATAAAGCAAACAGTGCTCTCAGAGACAAGACTGGTGCTCTCCCAGGCTCACACTGGCATATGGATTCCTACCTCTGTAATGAACAGCAGAACACAAGGATTTTTGCTGTGCTCAGGATGTGAGCCAGGATCCTCTACCTTTGTGCAGCATTCCTGTGACTAATGCACTTTTGCTGGGGAGACTTTACTTTGAACACTGGAACTATCAGCAGTGATCTGGAGGACGCTCCTTTCCTCTGAAATACACATCCCTGACCCAAACAGTCTAAGCCCACTGCTAGTCTGCACAGTCTGCAGTAAGTAGGGCATTTCTATCCCTAGGTATCAGTCATAGCAAAGAAAGACTTGACAATGTTTTCCCCAAATTTATTCTATTGTAAACTTATTATACATAAATGAAGTTAATTCCTTGCATTTTCCCTCGTTCAAAATGAAACATGCATTAAAAGCACTGCTGCTGTACACAAGCCCTAGGCCAAACTTCTCACGCTGTGCAGAGGGATTCCAAGAGAAACCAGGAGGGACGGAGAGCACTGGAGCTCCGTGCTGGGCTCCTGCCGCCACGGGGGTGGCGGGCAGCGCCGACGGGCCCCACCAGCCCCTCAGATTTACCAGACCGCACGCCTCCGGTGGGCCCCGCGGAGTGCGAACCTCCCCCGGCCGGGCTGCGCTCCCGGTACCTGCGGGCACCGCCGGCAGCGTTCCACCGGCGTGGGGGTACTGGGCCGGGCCGCAAAGACCGGAGCGGGAGGAGAGACCCGCCCCGGCCCATTGCCCTTTACGGCCCGGGCCCCAGGGAGCTGCGAACCCGTTCCGGCCCCTCATGGCCACGAAAGGAGCCCGGCCAGCGACCGCCGCCAAGTGCCGGACGGCAGAGTCCGCGATTCGCACAGGGCGGGCAGACAGCACCAAGGGCGGGGGAAGGCACTGACCTGCAGCACAGCGCGGGGGTCAGCACCGAGGGGCGGCTCTAACCTGCCGAGGAGCGCCTGCCAACCCCGC